>RJWJ010006167.1:34415-54891 GCA_004363605.1 Indri indri
CTTAAGAAAATAGTTCCCGTCATTAAAATTTATTATAGCCATTTTCAGGAACCTTAATGACTTCAGTGTCCTTAGGGCTTATAAGACGGCTTTAACTATGGCCAGCTTTTAAAGATCTCCGCAGTAACACATTCAGGCAAGCAGATCTGTTGGCTGGCTTCCCTTATGGATTAAAGGTATAATTACAAATTGAAACATTCTTTTTCTCCAAGGTAAGTTTGAAAAACTATGACTCTGATTTGAATATTTTCTTTTATCTGTTTGGAATAACAGGGTTTTTTTTCTTTGACTTGGCTTGATTTTTGTCAGGTCCTTCAGTGGGCAAGAGGACACATCCAATACGGAGTTCTTCATATTCATGGCTTATACACAGACCCCTGTGGGATGGTATTGGATCCATCAGGATATAAAGATGTCACTCAGGACCCAGAAGTAATGGTACGGTCCGTCCCAATTAGGTATTGGCTGCATCCTCTGAGGAATGTGTGGTGGCCACTGGCCATTTGGCTGCAGTCTGGGTGGTTTCCCAGCTCTAGGCATTCCTGTCGTCTGGGTTGGCTCTCTACATGCCGCCGAGGGATGGGGAACATCCTCTGTGCTCCCAGTGTCTCTAGAGCCTGGCCCAGAGCCTGTGCACTGAGTAGGTGCTCAGTGAACATCTGTTGGAGGAAGGCCGTGATTCTTTTTTTTTTTTTTTTTTTGAGACAAGGTCTCACTCTGTTGCCCAGGCTGGAGTACAGTGGCGTCATCATGGCCCACTGCAGCCTCCAGCTCCTGGGCTCAAGCCACTAGCATTACAGGCGTGAGCCATCGTGCTCAGCCTGGTGATTCCTTCAAAAGCGTAGATATGATCTTACCCTCTCTGTGCCAGCCCCAGACATTCAGTGTTTCTCTGTAGCCCAGGGATACAGCAAGACTCTTGAGCATGACATTGCAGGGCCTTGTGCACTCTAGAATGTTCTCCTCACCAATTCTCTGTCTTCATCCAGGCATTCTTCCTGTCTGAAATTCTCTCTTCTCTTTAGTTTTAAAACTTCATTTTCTGTCAGGCTTTCTTGGTGCCCTAGACAGAGTGAAGTGTGGAAAAGCTGTGCTTGCCAGCACTTTCCAAATGTTTCTGTTAGTGCTCTTAGAAACTCAGTCTCTGTGGATTCACTTGTGAGCTCAGGGTCAGGTGCTCTGGGCCTGTGAAACACTGGGACGGGATGTCAGTAGGACGAGTGAGTGGGCAGATGCTTTTCAGTTGCACAGTTGGTTGTAAGAAGTACCTAGGCTGTTACTGACCCTCTCTGGGATGCTGGATATCTGAACTGGTGCCTCTCTACTGCGTGCCTGAGGGACCCCACACAGTCTTTGCTTTCCCTGTGCCCGCGCCCTTGGTCACTGTTGCTGGCCCCCTCCCCCGCTCTCTTGCCCGCATTCCCGACAACTCTGCTCTCCCGGCCCTCCACCCCGGAACAGCCCCCTGTATGTTCCATTGAGACACACAGTAATTCCATGTGCATGGTTCTGAACTGGACAAATGCTAATGCCCTTATTTTATCAGTATGTTTTAGTAATTTAAAACTGAACATAATTGTAGAAGATTTGAGCCGGGTGGGCCATATGCTGTCCTTACTGCAAGGTGTGCTCACCTGGTCACTGACTTTGGGCACAGGCCAGTGTTCCTGGTTGAGGTAGGGAGAGGCGCCCTGTCCTTGCTGAGAGGTGGACTCAGCCCAGCTTTGGCCTTTGTTGCCACAGATCCCTGCTTTGGGGTGACCTGAGTGCCACGTGGAGAGCGTATATTGTTCTCACCGTGTCCCCAACGTGGCCCCTGGGAAGGCCTGTTGGGGAACAGTGACGTGGCAGCACACACATGTGACTTGATGGCTAGTCACGAGCTCTTGCTGTCTCTCCAACAAGCGTCCTGATTTCCTCATTGGCTTTCCCTCAGGAAGTGCTCCAGAACTTGTACCGCACCAAGTCCTTCCTGTTCGTGGGCTGTGGAGAGACCCTTCGTGATCAGATATTCCAAGCTCTCTTCCTCTACTCGGTGCCGAATAAGGTGGATTTGGAGCACTACATGGTCGTGCTCAAGGAGAATGAAGACCACTTCTTTAAGCATCAAGCGGATATGCTTTTACACGGAATCAAAGTCGTGTCCTATGGGGACTGTTTTGACTGTTTTCCAGGATATGTGCGAGACCTTGCCACTCAGATCTGCAAACAGCGAAGTCCAGGTACTGCGTTGCTCAAGTACAAAGTGCAAAACTCACAGGCTTCTTCTGGTGGTTTTCCTTTTTTATTTTGGATGCTATAATTCATATACCATAAAATTCACCAACCTTCCAGTTACTTTAAAAAAAATGCCTCTGGGTAATTTAAAATTGGAAGATTGGGATGATTGGTGTGATAGTGACAGTCTGTACATAAAGTAACTTTTAAAGTTTACAGCTGTGCACACGTTAATGTTAGACACATTCATTCACGTTTCAGGATCCCTTAACCGAGAAAGAAAACTACCAGGCCAGCTTTATCAGTTGTGACATTTAACACCCGAAAGATGCAGATATCTTATAGCTTTATCCCGTCGCAACAGTTTGAAAGTTGAAACTTCAGAAGCACAAATGGTTTTTATGAAGACATTTCTTTTCTCAAGTAACCTATTTTCCCTGTTCTGCTGAGTGCAGCACTGTTTAGTAACACTCCTCGGCCCTTCTTTTGGGAATTGTGCATCTGTCAGGAAGGACCAGGATAATGGAGAAATCCCTAAACCTGGTCCTCTCGACATCAGGGAGGGAGTGCCTTTGCGGTGGGTATCATGAAACGCTGACGAAAGCAAGCTTGGAGAGGTCCGTGCTGGCTCTCGTACAGTGGGAACAGGACGCGCGGGCACACTCCCCATGCAGTGGATAGGTTCACCACAAAGGTGGTGGTTGTGACCAGTTGTGAACTGGGAGACTAGAGAATGCACAGGCAATCCAACAGCTAAGTTGTTGCTTTTTAACCACTAGCACTTTCTCTTCAGAACTGCTAATAATTAGTAAAATGGGCCAATTTAAGTTGCATTTCCACGAATAAAAACATAATTAGGGCAGTAGTCAGTTTCTTACTAAGGGCAGAAAGGAACATATGCTTGCCAAGCTACTAGGTGTCACATGCTGCTACAAATTTTACATTCTTGACTTTATTTGATTTTTTAATAGCAGTGTCTGCTGCTACTAACTAGGTGATTTTATGGATGATGAGATAAGCTCACAGAGATGAATAACTTGCCCAATTATTGCTCAGACATTGGAGCGGGGATCAGGATCCTTGCCTGACAGCAGAGCCCACGCAGCACTCGGTGCATCCTGGTACCAGCTCCTGTGCGCGGCTCTGTCGGGAGGCGTGGGCTCTCGTCCCTGCCCCTGATCACCGCTCCTTCCTCCACACCCGCAACTCCCCGGAAGGCTGGGCCGACATAAACCCTGGGTGTGCTCCGACTCCTGGAGTCTGTTGCTGGGTGGCTTCCTGTCCCTGCTGAGGCCCCCCTTCCAGGCCTTGGCAGCTAAGTGGATTTGACGAGCTGCCAGAGGGCTGAAAGGTCATTCAGACTTTTAATCTGTCTGTGCCATGAAGGACATTCGTCCTCGGATTCAGGGAGTGCCTCTCCTGATGGGAGAGGAGGCCCACCGACGCTAGTAGTATCAGCCATCACTCCCTGGGTGCCAGCCGGCTCCAGGTGCTTCGCGCAGTCGTCCAGCGAGTCCTCACATCTGCCAGCCCTGGGAGGTGGGCGAGGAGGGCAGGGAGTCGCCTGCGGTGGGCTGGAGTTGGCCGCCTCAGAGCGGCCTGAGGAGGAAGAGCACTGAGGTCTCAGGGCTGCTGACCGCTTTTCTTTCTTCCTCAGATGCCGATCGAGTGGACAGCACCACGTTACTGGGTAAAGCAGATCTTTCTTTTTGCCTACACGTTCCGCTACGTTCCAGGCACTCATTGTAAAGTCATAAAAGTATGTTTCTCACATTAAAGAATTGGCCTGTAGCTAAACAGCCACTGAGGATGTTGACAGCTGTGCCTTTGGTGCAGTCCCTGCCGCAACGAAGGGACCAAAAATCCGCCTTCGACTGGGAAGCACAGCTTCTCAAACCTGGGCCACCTGGCACCTGAGAATAACTTCCCGTCCTAGAACCCAGAGTTACAGGGGAATCGGAACAAAGTTATATTTGTGTTATACCATTTGGGGCAAGATGTAGGAACTTAGAATGACCCATCCCTTCTGAAATTTTAATTATAAGGATCTGAGCTTTCTACAGAATTTTCTGTTTAAAACTCATTTGAAATGTGAATGGTCTTCTTGTTGGGCTCAGTTCTGCCTGTTTATAAATTAACAGGACAGCTTCCTCCATTTGTGAATTGGGCCCCAGCTGTCTCCACTTGCTCAGTCAGCGGGTTAAGAGGGGTTCTGGTCAGTGGGCAGAGGCCTCGCGTGCAGCCCTGTTGGGCCCGGCCTGTCCACGGATAGGAAAATGCACGTGGTGTGGGGGCTGCTGGCCTCACTTCCCCTCGGTGGAGGATGAGGTTCAGTGCGGGAATCATAAAATCGCTGGTCTCAACTTTCTGTTTCCACCCTGTTTCCACGTGAAAGGACATATTTATTACAGTTGCGTTACACTTAAACGTGACTCTCAGAACCATCGTTTCCTTTTGAAAGAGGCATTAACTTGATCGATACAATCTGTAGTGTGTGGCAGGGATTACTTGGCCAGTGGCTTCAGTAGGATCAAATTTATAAACTGGTCCTTGGAGGGTGGATTCTAGCATGAATAAGCTTTTTACTAAGTTTTCATCTTTCAGGTAATGCATGTCAGGACTGTGCAAAGAGGAAGTTAGAAGAGAATGGAATTGAAGTTTCAAAAAAACTCAGACAATCAGGTATGGGAATTGCGTTCTTTCTCTTTGTGGGGAGCTGTCTCCGGTTTGCAGTCGCGGCTACGGGGCTGTGCTCTGAGGCCCGGGTGGGCTAGGGAGGCGCACGTTGAGTCAGAGTCAGAGAGGCTTGGAATGGAACCTGGCCTCGCTTCCAACTGCCCAGAGGTACTCCCTTTTAGAAATTTCTGTTGATTGAAGTAAGCATGTTACTGAAGAAAAATGTACCGGGAAAGTGTACAAATAGGCCAGCTCAGTGGATTTTCACAAAGTGAAAACATCCATCTAACCACACCCAGTTCAGGAAAGAGAACA
Organism: Indri indri; assembly: GCA_004363605.1. NCBI lineage: Eukaryota > Metazoa > Chordata > Mammalia > Primates > Indriidae > Indri > Indri indri. The sequence goes on from RJWJ010006167.1 coordinate 39,624, forward strand.
TTGTCGGGAGCCCCCTTGCCACCTCCCCGTCATTCCCCCGGCACGCAGAGGTGACCACTAGCCTGATTTATGCCACCTTAGTCTCTAGAGAAAACCACTTTAAGTCATTTGGGTTTTTTTTTTTCCACTACCTCTATCACTAAGATTTATTTAAACTATTGAAATATTTCTTTAAACTACTTAAATAGGCCACTTCCGTGGATGCTAGGAGAGGTGACCTAGCTCACTCGTGCCGGCCTTTCTCCTTTCCTTCTCCTCCTCCTCCCAGGTTTTGATAGCACGTAAATACGGTACTGAGACCTGCCCCCCAACATGCAGACCGTGCTGTGACGGGCCCCTGCTCACCCACTCACTGAGCCTGCTGGATCCATGGCATCAGTGCCAGTCTCCACGGTTACAGGGCAGAAAGGAAAGGAGACCTCCAGTCTGTCAATATGCTGATTCTAAAAGTTGGAAAACAAAAGCATTTACTTGATTCAAACAGCGTCAGTATTCCTTCCTGGTTAGCCAACTTGCGTGTGAGGCTAACGGGCCCGCCGCCATGACTCCTGGCCAGTTGCAGGATGTGTTCTCAGCGTCAAGTGTGGATTTTTCCTTACATTCCATTCTTCATATTGAAACCTTAAGACATTTGTGTTGCTGTTTATTTTTTGAGGAGGTTCTGGATTCCCCTTTGCCCCTTGTTGTCTGTTATTTTATGACTGTGATAGCTTTTCAGAGTCACCTGACTCTACTCCATTCCTGAAAATGTTAGGATAGAAGATTTTCAGATAACAAGAGTTTATATTTTATTACTTTATATAAGAAAACATCAGTAAAACACTCTTAAAAAACCATATGGTAAGCCACCAGAAATTTGTGAGAGCCAGGAAGCATTTAACGTAACCATTACCTATTCATTTAACGTTTAAATCCATTCCTCAGTGGGCATGTTTGAGCAGTACTGTGACCCTCCATTTTCCTTCAGTGCTGCAAGAAACCTGTACTGTTGAAGTAATCTGTTGTAGATAACAAAGACTCATAATCAATGCAAATAAAACTTAAAGTAAGACAATTTTTAAATGGTTACCTGCAGAGTGAGTTGTTGTCCAAGCTACGACTGGTGGCGAGGAGAGCCAGGGGCTGCGGAGTTTGGGGATGGAGGTGAGAGTGAGTGGGTCCTTTTGGGAGAGCAGCTGAGGGACTCCCTGTCCTCTCATTTAGATTTTGTATAACTTTAGTGCACTTGGGGAACACATGCATTTTTAAAGGGAGAATTCAATTTTGATAGTGTTTGAATAAAATTCTTTTGTTTTTCCTGAGATAAGGGTCTCGCTCTGTTGCCCAGGCTGTAATGTGGTGGCATCATCATAGCTCACAGCAACCTCAAACTCCCAGGCTCAAGCGATCCTCTCCGCTCAGCTTCCCAAGTAGCAGGGACTACAGGTGTGAGCCACCCCATGCCCTGCTGATTTTTTTTTTTTTTTTATAAAGAGGGGTATCTTGCTATGTTGCTCAGGCTGGTCTTGAACTCTTGGCCTCAGGCGATCTTCCTGCCTCAGCCTCCCAAGGTGCTGGGATTGGAGGCGTGAACCACCTCACTTGGCCATGTACATAGGTTTTATCCCCTAGTGGCCTGCCTCTGAATGGTGTTGGCGTATCAGCTGGCAGAGCCTATTGCCTGGTAGACTTTGCCGTAGAGCGGTGGGTAGGTGTCTCCTTCGATGCCCGTGAGAGCTTTGCTCTCAGATGCCATCACTGGCAGCAGCAGCCCTGCCTTCCCTAGGTGGTCGTGTGTACTCAGGGAAAAGCCTCTGGTGTCAGTTGTGCAGAAGGCCTTGGCCTGTGTGCATGTGGGTAAGAGAGGACAAGGGTCATCTTCGCAGTCCTGCGGCCACACCTGCAGCCTGGAGTCGACACCTGCAGCCTGGAGTCGACAGGCTCCGTCTGCTCGGCAGTCCCGTCCACACACTTCTCTGTGCCGTCATCTCCGCGTTCCCAACAGGCCCCCACTGAATGTTTGTTGAGCTTGCCCCGTCCTCAGTGCGCTAAGAATGAAAACAGGATCCATGTTTATGGGTTGAGATTTCCACACATCTTTGCAAACCGAATGTCATAATTTACTCGGTTCCCTGATGGTATTTATAACTTCACAAGCCGTTTCTAGACAGCGTCTACTGTTTCCATTATGGAGGGGTCTTTGAAGTGTTTGGCATATAAGAGTAATTGTAGTTGCTGAAATAGAAATCAATTACAAATAACTTTTTTAGCTGAACTTTAACATTTTGCCATTCCTTTCTTTTATTTGAACAGATGATGCTGGAGGGTCTTGAAATCCTTAAAACCAGTAAACCAGCCTCTGTAACCACAGTGCCGTGCCCAGACAATGAGGAATGTACAGAGAACTCCACACGGGTCTCTCAACTCTAAGCTGTCACATACCCTCAGAGAGCCACGTGGGTGTGTGGCCCTCAAGGCTGGGTGAGAGTCCCCCCTGTAGGTGTTCGAGTGTGCAGGAGGCGACACGTACACACTGCAGGTGTGCTTTGTAAGGACTGACGGACAGCTACCTCAGGGACCAAAATTGCTGGGAAGGGATGGACCTGGTATTCCCGCTTTCTTGTGGCAGGTGGTATTTTTCCTGATAAAAGGGGAAGAGTAAAGACTGTACAAGCAACAGTAGTTGCCAAAGAGAAAATAAGAACTAGATACATTTTATAAATTTGATGTGGGAACATCTGTTAACTGTAGAAAACATTTTAAAGGTATGTTTGTTAATAGTAAAGAACATATGGATACTCCGAATCCACTAGTGAAAATGGTGTTTTTTAAAAGAACAAGATCAAAAGGGCTTCTTTGGAATTACGTCATTTTCGTAACTTCTGTTCCAGAGAAATGGAAGGTCTACTGGCTTTTCAAAAGCACAGTTTAGTGTCATGCAGGTCCACTTTGTGACTGATAATGAGAAAGTACAAGATAATGAAAAACAAGGCACAAGACCAAGTTTTAAACTTTAGATTGTAAATTCCAAGCTTTCCAAGTCTTTATTCTCTGGCGTAAGGCTCAAACTTTCTGTTCTCATCTCTTAAAAATCTCTTCCCATTGCCCATATTAAGGGGGTTTGCACGCAGTGAGTTGGGCAGACCTTGTAAAGGGCCTTGCAGCGCGTTAAATGTTCCCAGGGGCTACCCAGGTGGGAACAGCCTCCCTGGCTGCGCTGCTGGTGCCTGGAAGCTTCTCTGATGGTGCCTGTGGCAGAGGCTCTCGAGGTGGTACAGTGAGGTCTTTGAATGAAGGGTTGTCTTTGGAAACAACAAGCCCTGCGTGGTTTCAACTCGAGGCTGCTCATTTTGAGTGACATTTCTTGCCACGCCCTGTGACACTCACTATTGATGGCACCGCAGCTGCCGCAGGTGCAGAGAAGTTGTTAGTAAGAAACACAAGGTTGGGGTGTGTAGGGAGTGAGAAGCCAGAGACCTGCTGCAGACTTTTTTTTTTTTTCCTTTTTGAAGCATGGAAAACACATTTTTATGCCACTCTGGTCATAAATAAACTTTTAACTTTAACCCTGTGTGCTCAAGGTTTCTTTAGTTATCACGAGGGTTGCTATAATGTATTTAATGAAAATTTTTAGCTGGAGTTGCTACCCAGTTGTGAAATCAAGTAAATGATTACTTGAATGTTTAAATTTTTTAAACAGCAAACAGTATATCCCACTGTTTCACTTGACTAGCGTTAAAAAAAAAAGCCAACATTATAAATTGTATTTTTAAAGACACACTTATATAGCGTAATCAGGGATGGATATCTGAAAGTTGGCCACAGGGTATAGAAAAATTATGAGCATAGAGGGTTCTGTGGAATAAACTGGAAAAGTTAGAGCCCATTATATGAAGAGCTTTGAATGCTATGCTGAAGGATCTGAGGCGATCTTGCTGTAATGAATGTATATATCTAGTCAGTTCTGTTGCATGCTTGTTTTAAAATGCAAGTTTATTCCAGCGTGAGTGATATATTAGAAACACCTTGAGCATAATGCATTTGTTTACGTATATAATTTTGTCAGTGACATTAGGTCAGGGGAAGACAAAGTATGGCCTATTGGTTCACTTTCTCAAGCTAGTGTAGTTGTTACATTTTACAATTGCGTTTAAAATAGTTATACAAGTACCTACTGAAGAGCCTCCTTACTGCCTCGCCAAAGCCTGAAATATTTCCTGTGGCCCTTAAAGAAGTTTGCTGATCCTGGCACTAAGGGAATGCGGTAAACTGCACCCAGCTGCGTGGAGCTGCAGACCACACCAAACTCACGCCTGCTCAGCCCGCAGTCGCCTACCAGCTGGTTCACGAGGAGCCACGCCCTCCCACAGCAGGTGTGAACGTTTGGGACAACTCTCCTCCCTCCACCCCTTCTGACACCCACTTCCACAAATGGACTTTAGGGCTTTTTCAAGATAAAGTGCCATATTAATTTTAGTATTTGTGTATTTCTTAACCATTTAATGTATCTAAAATCAGCAATTTTTATTAGGTTGTACCTATTTTTAGTAGCCCTGTGATTTTTGTTACTTTTACGGTTTATGCTTTTGCATTACATGGTGGTTTTCAGGAATGTGGACATGTCGCATCGGAACAGAAATGACCGTACTAGGCAGGATCGCTGACAATCTGAGTCAAAGTTACGAAAAAATGAGAACAGCCCAGGCAAGAGATAAGGGACACAGAGTTCATGTAGCATTTAAAGGAACATTTCGTTGTTAAAGCTGATGTCTTTCAAGGCAGAGAAAGAAGCAGGTGATCAGGTGGTAGTGCCAATACTATAAAACAGGACAGAGGAGGACCAGAGACTGGCTTCTGCGATCTGCAGTTCAGAGAGCAGCTCTCACTGTACTGTAAGCTTCTTCAGAGCAAGAACCAAGTCTCTTTGAGACTTAATTTCTTAAGCACAGAGTGCATTCTGTTGTTAGTGCAACCATGAGTTGTTCAAAACTGATTCTGTTACTTCAGGAGGCTACTTCTTGGTTAGCACTTGGGCCTAAAGCAGCCTTTTTTTTTTTTCCTTTCTCTTTTGTGGTGAGCAATTTGGTTTCACCAAAGCAATCTTAGAAGATCACCCCAGAATTGTCTTGTTCCATTTTGAAATGGAAATGAAGTACTATTGAAAAGTGTGCAACTTTCTTTCCTACATGTATGTATTTAAGTGGAGAAGTCAGCTGTTACTTGAGAAAGCTTGTATTCTTCAATATTTCCTTAACAGAAATTATACTCAGAAAAATTTAGACTGCATTGAAGCAGACATATTTCAATTTCACCATTAAAACTTTTTTGGCTTCTACAATGGTACACTGGAGACATCTGAAATTAGAATATTTTTATTGATATTTTCAATATTGAAAAAGTTTGAAACAATTTCCTTAAAAGCCAGGTTCAACAACTTATTAACCACCCTATAACTAGTACATTTAAAAAAGAGTTTTCCTTAAAGAGTAGAGGTGCAAGGCAAGACCAGAGTGAAGACTACTGGAATGGGGCCTGGATACTCCTTAACTGAAGTGAGCTACAGCCTCTTTGGCTAAAACAACTGTGATTTTCCTTAAATGGCACACCGGCTGGTCCTGCTTGCTTCAGAAGCTGGCTTTGAGGAGCTGTTGGGACATTAGGGGGACTGAACAGTGATGCACCTGACCACTACAGGGCTGCTGGCTGCTCGAGGGCACACCAGTTCCTAAGAGGACTCTCGATGGCTCTTGCTGCTTTCTTGGCCTTCAGTGTCTGGATACTGAGAAAGGTCTAGGGTCAAAACTCGGCTGAACATGCAGTCATCTTGCTGAAATGGAGAGAAGACAGTGAAAAAAATCAGTTCCCCTAATTAGGGAAAAAGTAGTAAAGTAAAATAAGGGCCATTATTGAATCTGGATTTGCATTAAAAAGGAACCTTCTTTTACGCAAAAGGTATCAATTATCTGCATTTATGTCAGGTTTTTTCTGTATTATCTGGTAGGAGAATTTCCATTTCTCTTGCAGCATGTTTCCAGGTGGTCCCCTAACATACTGTAGGCACAGGAAGGTAAATTAATTTTTATTTTTGCTTAAAGGAAACCTCAGGAAGTAAAAACTATCCAAAAACTGATGACTTGAATTAGTTGCTCCACTCCATTAGCTCAGGTAAGTATTTTTGAGTGGCTTAAAGGTGTGTTCAAATTCAAAAATTTACTATACAACCTGAAACTTGTAGTGAATTTCTTTGTTTTTTCCTCTGATATTTTTGGAAGATAAATGGTTCCTTGTTCTACTACAGTGCATTTGTTTTTTGTTTAAAACATTCAGACATTACAGAAACATGAAATACAATATTAACAGTTTACTCTGTGTAAGTTAATGCGTACTATTTTACAAAATGAAACTAATAACTGTAATAACTGTAACTTTCCATTTGCTTCTTTCACTTAAAATATATCTTAAATCTCTGTGTACTATCATAGGAAAATAATCTGAGTAGTTACTTTTAAATCTCATTTGATTAAAAAGTCATTTAAGCCTCAGACTCCATTTGGAATGTTAATTATAAAACAAAGCCGTGTAGCTGTCAGGGTGCTAAGAGGAGGCACAGTGGCCGCTCCACTCCCCCTCTGAGTTTATCTTTACCTCGGGGTAGATACCTATTAGTGCGTCAGCTTTGGAATAGAACTCTTCTTTTAGGGAAATGATTATCATCTGAAACTGTTCTTGAGTCTGCTCTTTGATGTAACTTGACACCTGGGAGGAAATAAGAAAAGGCCTCGTTTGGGCTCTGGGGACGGTGATTTCGCATTGTCTCTTGAGTTTGCCCATTTTAAGTGACCAGGACTTACTTGCCTTTCTTGTAATTCAATAAATTCACCACAACTGCAGAAATGGAAATAGCTTAGATTCTAAAAGAGCTAAGTAAAAAAAAAAGTAAACTTTGTTAAATCTGTGATTGAACTTTTAAGAACATTTTAAAGAATAAAGCTTCACCTTAAGATACTATCATGTGCATATGCAATCCGCCTTTATAACAAAACAAAAACTCAAGATATTTTTTGAGGGTGAAGAAGGGCTGGTATTTAAACTTCCAACTTCCTATTTTGCCAGCTCAAAGGCTGAAGATGGGAAAGGTAAGGCAGTTAGGTGTGTTGCGTGATCCATAATTAAGTCACTGGGGTAGAGGTGAACTCCGGGCTCCTTCAGGAAGCTCAATTCCGAGGAAATGAGAATAAGCAAAACAGACTCAATAGAAATGAGTCTTGGTGAACAAACTACTCAGAACTTGGAGAATGAAAGAAGAACTTAGACTCAAACTATCAACAGTCTCACAAGATCCTTACCAACTCCCTAGATCGCTCTGAGGGCCTGGAGTGGGCCTTCTCCGTGTGTATTGGTCCTGACTACACTTACTAAGGGCACAAGCTTTGGAAGCAGGAACGGCAGCTGAGGAATGAATCACTCGCTAAGGTGAATGACGAGAGAGGAAGGAAACTGCCCATGGCTAAGAGGCTGAATTCGTAGAAGGAACTCCAGCATTAGAGGTAATGGCAGTAGCCACTGTTGACGCAGGACTAAAGAAAGGTCGAAGGAGAGTCACAGGAAAAGGAGATGAGACACAAAGCTGTACGGCATGCACTTTGTGTGGAGAGTTGCCCATTATAAATGTTGGGCACCCTGATCACAGAAGGGAGTGGAGACTGCTTCATAGTTGCTCATGTCAATTCAGCAGTAGTGTCAGGAACACAAATCTCAAAAGGATAACGGAAATTAAGAGGTTTTAATACATAGGATGGGTACTAACAGGAGTCCTTATGTAAGACCTAGTACCTGGGGATGCCACCAATACAAACATCTAATGTCAGGTATCACATCTAGAAGATACAGTTACCTTAAATGCAACCAAGAAAAGATGTATCCACAAAGATTTCCTCCCCACAAGATCTCGGACACAAAGTGCCAAAATTAACCTCCTAAGGGGAGATTTCTCCCAAGTGAGTCAGGTCATGGAATCCAGTCACCTGATGCAGACTGCCTGGTATTCAAGAGAGAAATCAAGACGTTCTTTTGTTTCTGTGTTTTCTTCCTCCAGTTACCATGAATCTCTGGCAGACTTTTTTGGGAGTATGGAGTTGATAGGATGTTCTTGTGTATCCCATGCCATTTTAAAAACGGCCTTAGATTTGGGTTAGATGGCTACAACTTGGGAAATGCTGAAAGACTATGCTGATGCCATTAGAAGGTACCCTCAGGCTGCAGCTACTGGATGTCCCCTGACTCAGGCATTTCACATGAGACTCTGAGAAATCAGGAAGGGCAGCTTCAGAGGTGCAGAACCTGCTGGGCAGCACCCTAAGACTGAAAACATCTCTCGGGGTGGGCTCATTAACCAACCTCACAAGATTAGGTTATAAACCAGAATGCCAATTTACAAATAAGTAACAAGAGATATATCTGTCAGCATGACCAGAGAGTAGCCTCCCTGTGAGCAGCCATAAATGCAAAGCTCAGTCACTTCTGGAATACGGATGGGCCTGGAATCAGAACCAGGAGAGTCTGATTCATCCATCTCTAAAAATGGCAGTAGGACCATGATACCAGAACTCTGTAGGCTAGAGCTCGCCGCCCCCTCCCCTGGGCAGTTTGCCTCTGTCCTTGGTTCACGTTCCATGGCTGACCCCATTCTTATGTTTAAAAGTCAATCTAGTTACAGTCAAGATGGGTGGGCTGAGAGCTGGGCTTTTTCAGGTGGGCTCTGTATATTTACCCACTCACTGATCTTTCAGGGCTGACTAAAACTTAACTCTTAAGAGTGAAACTGTTCCCTTAGTTCTTTCATTGTCTCAAAGACTAAAAACAGGATCATGTACAAGTATAGTAATTGGATACATTTTGATAAAATTGGGGAGAGAGAATTTAAATTTTAATTCCTTTAGAGTTTTATTTAGAGATGTTATTTTTAGACTTTATTAAATAAACAATGCATTTGATCCATAAGACCAAATAGACCTGTTTGCCACAAGGCCTGCTATTAGCAATCCTCTAATTCCCAGCATCTAAATTTGGGGAGAAGCAAGTTATGCCAGTAGTAATGCTGTTGGTAATGCAGTGATCCTCATTTGACCTTGTGTTGACTGCCCATCAACTTTTGAGGGTCCTCTAAACCTTGAATGAAAACTACCCTAAATCATCTTCTTGTTAGATATTTAGCTTAGATTTTAAAAGTACTGATTTTTAATCAGCAATTTTCATTGCTTGTCCGACAACCCTATTTGTTCAGGATAAAACTGCCTTCTGACTGCAACATGATCCTTGAATTGTAGACATTCTATTGAAAATTAAAAGCAGAAAGAAACTTACTTTGCCAATGTTAGTATTGTCCAGGGCTGCATCCACTTCATCTAAAACAAAGAATGGAGCAGGCCGAAAACTAGAAAAAAATTACAATCAAGTTAAGTTACAATTTTCTATTTGTTTTACAAAGACTTAGACAAAAGCATTAACAGTATTTGGAATGAATAAAACATATTCTTTTGGATACTTCTATGTAATAAATGACCTCCATGTTCTTAAGTCCAGTGCTCAGTTATCAGTGTACCCCCTGTGTGACCTATGTAAGGAATATTTGGGTTGGTCACTTCCTTCTTCTTGAAACACTGTGACTTGTGGGGTGATAGAGTCTACTTCCTCCCACCCATGGCTCCTTCTGAGTTTCTTCTGGTAATTTTTTTTTTTTTTTTTTTTTTGAGACAAGAGTCTCGCTCTGTCGCCTGGGCTAGAGTGCCATGGTGTCAGCTTAGCTCACAGCAACCTCAAACTCCTAGGCTTAAGCAATCCTCCTGCCTCAGCCTCCTGAGTAGCTGGGACTACAGGCACATGCCACTGTGCCCGGCTAATTTTTTCCATTTTAATTGCCTGGCTAATTTTTCTATTTTTTAGTAGAGATGGGGTCTCACTCTTGCAGAGGCTGGTCTTGAACTCCTGACCTCAAGTGATCCTCCCACCTCGGCCTCCCTGAGTGCTAGGATTACAGGTGTTGAGCCACCATGCCCGGCCTCTTCTGGTAACTCTTCATCTCTCCAACTCTTCAACACTGCAGTGCCCTCAGGGCTAATTGCAGAGCTCTCCTATATCTGCTTAGGTTCCTTGGTGAATGCATCTGGTCTCAAGGTTTTAAATATCATCCAAATATTGGTGGTTCCCATACTTCCCATACTTGTATCAATATTTCTATCTCTGAACTTCTATCAATAGTTCTGACCTCTCTCCTGAACTCTTGCCTCAAATGTCCAACTGCTTACTCAACTCTTTTATGTGAGTGTCTAATATACATCTCAAACTCATGCAAAACCAAACTCCTCACCTGTCCCTTCAAACCTATTCCCTCTGTGGTCCTCTCCATCTCACTTAATGGCAGCTCTTACCACTCTAGTTGATTAGGCCAAAACCCATGGAGTCATCCCCGCCTCCTTCTTCATACCTCACAATCTCTCTGTTAGCAAATTCGGTTTGCTCAAACTCCTTCTCCTCACCATCTTTCACCTTGATTGTTACAACTGTTTCCTAGTCCTGTGCCTGCCACTGCTGCATAGTCTATTCTCCATACGTGCCTGGCTCACTCTGGCCTCAGGGCCTTTGCACTGCTGTTCCTGTGTCTAAGAATATTCTTGCCTTAGCTGTCCACATGATTTGCTCCCCTAATTCCTTCAAATCTTTGCTCAAATAGGCCTTCCCTGATGACGCTAATACTGCAGACCCTTCCCTGCCACTTACTATCTCCATCCCCTGCTTTTTTTTTTATTCTATTAGAGAATTAGTTTACTAATTTACCTTATTTGTGTCCCTCAACTTAAGTATCTTTGAGGTAGTTACTTTGTTTTGTCCACAGCTATCTCCCCAGTGCCTGCAACAGCATGAGGCACACAGTAAGTATTCAGTAGGTATCTGTTGAATTAACGGAAGGGGTGCCACCTAGTGACCATCCTATTCTGCTCAGATTACTTGTTTGGAGCGGCCTGCTGCTTTCCCAGAGTCCCCTTGCCATATGGTCTTCTCTTTTCCTTTCCTGTGGTGGCCTATTCTTTTTCCTTCTGGAGACCAGGAAAAAATAATTGTATGTTTACATTCCTGGTCATAGAAATAGGCAGTTTCATCCATACCTTAGATCTTCATCTAATGCTATAAATGTTAATTGACTTAAGTCGTTAATTGACTTAATTTTAGTTAATTTTTTGTTTCTTGATTTATTTATTTATTTATTTATTTATTTTATTTTTTTGAGACAGAGTCTCACTCTCTTGCCTGGGGCGAGTGCCGTGGCGTCAGCCTAGCTCACAGCAACCTCAAACTCCTGGGCTCGAGCAATCCTACTGTCTCAGCCTCCCGAGTAGCTGGGACTACAGGCATGCGCCACCATACCCGGCTAATTTTTTCTATATGTATTTTTAGCTGTCCAATTAATTTCTTTCTATTTTTGGTAGAGACGGGGTCTCGCTCTTGCTCAGGCTGGTCTCGAACTCCTGAGCTCAGAACGATCCGCCCGCCTCGGCTGTTTCTTGATTTATTTTACAAAGAAGCAGTGCCACCATCATCAGTGGAAATAAGGAGGTTAATTATTTTTTTAGAAGAAATACTTTGCTTAATATTCTTTACTAAACAGCAGATCTCTGAATATGGATCAGGAAAATAATATACAAGTTGGGGTATTTTTGGTTTGTTGTTGTTTTTGTTTTTTTGGCAATCCTGATATCGGGCAATTCCAAATTTTTTTTATTCTTTCTTTTCTATAAATCTGGAATATTAGTAGCCATTGATAATAGAAATTGAATAAAAATCTGTCAAAAATTGAACTCTCTCTTAAATTTGCTATCTAAAGTGTTTTGTTTTGTTTTGTTTTTTTTTGAGACAGAGTCTTGCTTTGTTGCCCTGGCTAGAGTGCCATGACGTCAGCCTAGCTCACAGCAACCTCAAACTCCTGGGCTCAAGCGATCCTCCTGCCTCAGCCTCCCGAGAAGCTGGGACTACAGGCACGTGCCACCGTGCCTGGCTAATTTTTCCTATATATTTTTAGTTGTCCAGCCAATTTCTTTCTATTTATAGTAGAGACGGGGTCTCGCTCTTGCTCAGGCTGGTCTTGAACTCCTGAGCTCAAATGATCCTCCCGCCTCTGCCTCCCAGAGTGCTAGGATTACAGGCAATTTGCTGTCTAAATTGTTGTAGGCCTAAAACATAAATGAATTAGCTGAAGAAAATAGTTTTATATCACATTTGCTAAAGACAAACAGCAGACAGATCTGTAGGAAGGTCCACTTGGCTTCTGCCCTGGTATAAACTGAGTAGCTTGCTGTGATCTTACCTGTGCACGGCAAACAGGAGAGCCAAGGCCGCCACACACTTTTCTCCCCCTGACAAATTGTCCATTGGCATAAACCGTTTGCCTGGGGCCACACAGTTATAGCTAATTCCTTCCAAGTAAGGTTCTTCAGGGTTCTCTGGACTAAGAAATGCCTGAAACACATTTATTTAGCAATATCAGAAAAGCAAACCAGTAAATTTCAACTTAGGGTTGCAGCAGAGTTTAACTGCAAAATAGTCTATTGGTTTAGGTTTTCTGCAGTTTTGATGGAAAAATACCAATGCCTGTAAATAATGTATTTAGTTCTACATGTAATCACAGACAACAGGGTTGTGTCTGCGTAGAGGGTGGAGGAAAACATTCTAACATACTTGAGAATCAGGCCTTTCCACCAGACTGCCACGCAAACCTCGGCAACACATACCACAGTCTTCCAAAAACAGTCTTCATTCAATTCACTCATTGTTCAGTTCATCAAACATTTACCGAAAACCTATCATGGGCCAGGCACTGTAGATACAGGGGTGAATCCTTATTCTCAAGGAGTTAATGGGTTTATTTTAGTCTGTCTACTAAAAATAAATTATGGATATTGATAATGGAATGGGGTGGTTATAGCAAAGGGACTATCACATCTGGATTTGAACCCTGCCTTTAGTTCTTTCCCTCTCCTTTGTTACTCTGGCCAACTCCACAGATGAATCATCTTCCCAAGATCCCCTACACCGTCCCTCCTTCACCACAGAGGCCCACAGTTCTATAAAACCAAATTAGCACCAGACAGCAGAGTTTGAGAACTGGAGAGAACTTGGAAACCAAATGAATTAAGCCACTGATTTTTCAGAAGAAGAAACAGGCCTAGAGAGGTTTAGACTTGTCCAGGCTGGCCAATGTAGCATGAAAGGGATCTAGAACACAGGTCATTAGATAACCAACCTTCATCTGACTTTGCCCCATAAGTGAGTCACTTAAATAATGTGGCTATGGTTATTTATTTCCCACCAGGGAAAAAAAGCCACACTACCAATAACAGAAAATTCCCATTAGCATTTGGGGGTGAAAAATACATACTTGGGCACTGTTGTTTCTGCAGAGTTTCTTGTAGATCTGATCAATTGAGATTGAGATGTGCTCAAAGCACTGGCTGAAAAGATCGTATCTCCTTTTTTTCACCTGTTCAAACTCTTGCCTACACATTCTGGCTTCTTTTCTGCTGGCCTCAAAAGCTAAGAGAGAATCAATGTTCTTTATTTTGGAGACCATTAAGGGAGTTCTTTTATGCAAACTTTAAAGCATGAAATATTTTCAAAACTGGATTTTGAGTTTGATTGTCTTGAGTAAATCTACCTTCAAAATACCTCAACTATTAATTTAGCTCCAAGAGCATGGTTCTTAGAATCAATGAGCCCTTTTTCTAATAGGGCTAATTTCTAAATAATAGTGACAAGTTCTGACAGAATATTTAATATGCCTATTTTTCTGGTATGAAAAAAATATATGTTCTAAAATAACCAATAAATGTTTTATTGTTTTGTTTTTGAGACAGGATTTCACTCTGTTGCACAGGCTGCTGGAGTGTAGTGTGATCACAGTTCACAGCAACCTGAAACTCCTGATCTCAGGTGATCCTCCCACCTCAGCCTCCTTAGTAGCTGCCATTATAGGTGTGTGTTGCCACACCTGGCTAATTTTTAAAAGTTTTCTGTAGGGACAAGGTCTCAGTATGTTGCTCTGGCTGGTCTCAAACTCCTGGGCTCAAGTAATCCTCCCACCTCAGCCTCCCAAAGTTCTGGGGTTATAGGTGTGAGACACCAGGCCCAGCCAATAAATCCGTTTTAAATTAAAGCAGAATCCTTTTCGAAATGGGAACAATTAGTGATCTAGTATTAAAAGTACATGTTAACATAAGACAACAGAGGAAAAGATATATAATTTAAAAAGGCACAATCCAGGAGGGACTGTTGGCAAGTGTTTAAAAAATCAAAACACCCATGAATATAATCTTGTTAACAACTAAACAATTTCACCATCTGTGGATTCTTGGAACTTGTCTTTGACAGTCTTTAAGTTCTCCAGTGCTCGCAGGTTTGGGGCTGCTGTCTTCAATAGAACATCTTCCTGGGATGCTACTTGCTGCAGTAGGAGCCTAAGGTGGGCCTCGATTTCTTTGTCAGACTGTAGAGCCTATTATTGGCAAAGACAACACTGATTGGCATGCCATTCCATCCAAACTGCTAAGGTAAGGCATACACACAGGGCCCTTCACTATCCGGCCCCCAGTGGCTCCCTCTGCATCCACTCCTTCCCTCCCTGAAGCCCTTGCTGAGCCTGGAGGTTAAAGTCATGCTGCAGTATTTGTAGATTCCTAAGTTGCCTGTGCTCTTTCATGGCTCCAGTGTTGTATATGCTGCTCTCTTGGAACATGTTTTAACTCCTTACTTCTTAATCTGGCTAAAAAGCAACAATTCATACATCACCTTGATTCACTGGCTTATTAAAAAATACTGATCATCTACTATGTATTACACTGAGGATTCAGTGATGGAAACTATTTAGTCTTTACCTTTAAGGAAGTCAGAAATAGAAACTGGCTTTTACAACAGGGTGAAAAGACCTCTAATAGGGCAAGCATAGGTACTATGGGGCAGAGAGGGGATCCAATCCAGCTAGACAGGGTAACACTCAACCTGAAACCTGAATGATGAACAGAACTAACTTGAGTGAGGAGGGAAGAGAGAATGTGTTGTAGGCGTGTCCTTCCAGGAAAATTTTTTCTTTTTACCTCCCAGAGGGGGCTAATTACTATATGATAAAAGTGACATTTTAATTCACTGGGAGGAGAATTATTTAAAAAACACTGTTGAGTAAACTGGTTAACCTGGGTACCTTTTTTTTTTTTTTTTTTTTTTTTGAGATAGAGTCTCGCTCTGT
>RJWJ010006168.1:0-63714 GCA_004363605.1 Indri indri
AGATCATTTCTTTCTATTCTTTAGTAGAGATTGGGTCTCGCTCTTGCTCAAGCTGGTCTCGAACTCCTGACCTTGAGCGATCCACCCGCCTCAGCCTCCCAGAGTGCTAGGATTACAGGCGTGAGCTGCGCCCGGCCTGTAATTTGCTTTTTTTATCCAACATTATATTTCTGAGATTCACCTAAATTATTCCACGTGGTTGGTTATAGTTCATTTCTTTTTCACTGCTGTATAATATTCCATAATTTAAATAAACAACCATTTATATATCTATCCTCCTGTCAATAGACATTTGGGTTGTTTTCAGTTTTTGTTTTGTTCTGTTTTGCTATTACGGACAAGGTTGCCATGAACATTCTTCAACATATCTTTTAGTCTGTACATGTAACAATCTTTCTAGAGTAAATACCTAGGAGCAAAATCACTGGGTTGTGAGGTACGTCAAATTGTGTTCCAAAGGATTCTACCACTTTACAATCCCTCAAGCAACATGGTCTCATCCTCTGCAACACTTGCTATACTTTGACTTTTTCATCATTACCAATCTTCTGCAAGATAAAAATCCTTTGTAAATCATTTTCAGTTATTCTTTATTAATGTTCAATTAATTCATAAATTCAACAGATTAAAATTCCATTAACAGTTAATCCCTCATTTATAAAAAATTATGTTATTACAAACTATATTGAAAAATTTAAGATATATGATGATCTGAGCCATTTTAAACAACTAATAAGGCAAATATAATTAAACAAGCAAAATCTAAGATTTATAACTATTACAAGTCTAATGAATGGAATTCATTCATGTTTTAAATCAGGGCTCTGTTAAATATTCAAGCAGTATTTACAAGTTTAATTCTCTTATATATTTCAAATTAAAATCTTAAGTCCAACATCGAATTATCTTAAACTTTTCTGATTTAAATCACAAGCAAATATCAAAGCCTCTTTAACTTTTCAAGTGCTTAAAATAACAAAAATAACAGCAATGATTACAAAATTTATTCCTAAATCTAACCATTATTATTAGGTTGGTGCAAAAGTAATTGCACTTTTAGCATTGTTGACATTTGCTGTTTGATATTGAAATACATCTTAAACGTGGTTATGTTATATATTGTTTTAATGCACATTTCTCACTTTATGTTTTTTTGCTAATGATTTATTACTTGCTGTTTGTTTCATATTTATTTTAGACTATGGAAATGATGGTAAACAAAAAGCAAATTCGAGTGATTTTCTTATTTGAGTTCAAAATGGGTCATGAAGCCGTGGAGACAACTCACAACGTCAACAATGCATTTGGCCCAGGAACTGCTAATGAACATACATTGCAGTGATGGTTCAAGAAGTTTTGCAAAGGAGACAAGAGCCTTGAAGATGAGGAGCACAGTAGCTGGCCATTAGAAGTTGACAACGACCGATTGAGAGCAATCATCGAAGCTGATCCTCTTACAACTACAGGAGAAGTTGCTGAAGACCTCAACGTCGACCATTCTACGGTCATTCGGCATTTGAAGCAAATTGGAAAGGTGAAAAAGCTCAATAAGTGGATGCTTCATGAGCTGACCGAAAATCAAAAAAATCGTTTTGAAGTGTCATCTTCTCTTATATGCAACAGCAACAAACCATTTCTTGATCAGATTGTGACGCACCAAGGACAAGTGGATTTTATACGACAACCAGCGATGAACAGCTCAGCGGTTGGACCGAGAAGCAGCTCCAAAGCATTTCCCAAAGCCAAACTTGCACCAAAAAAAGGTCATGGTCACTGTTTGGTGGTCTGCTGCCTGTCTGATCCACTACAGCTTTCTGAATCTCGGCAAAACCATTACATCTGAGAAGTATATTCAACAAATCATCGAGATGCACTGAAAACTGCAACACCTGCAGCCAGCATTGGTCAACAAAAAAGGCTCAATTCTTCTCCGTGACAACACCTGACCCCATGTCACACAACCCACGCTTCAAAAGTTGAATGAACTGGGCTATGAAGTTTTGCTTCCTCCTCCATATTCACCTGACTTCTCGCCAACCGACTACCACTTCTTCAAGTATCTTGACAACCTTGCAGGGAAAATGCTTCCACAACCAGCAGGATGTAGAAAATGCTTTCCAGGAGTTTGTCAAATCCCGAAGCTCAGATTTTTATGCTACAGGAATAACAAACTTAATTCTCGGCAAAAATGTGTTGATTGTAACGGTTCCATTTTGATTAACAAAGATGTGGTTGAGCCTAGTTATAATGATTTAAAATTCATTGTCCAAAACTGCAACTACTTTTGCACCAACCTAAATGTTATGAATTAGATTTACTTCATTACAAATTGACTTTACCTCACTATGCATATACAATCATAGGCAGGCTAGATCAGAGATCCCAACTGCTTTATAGATCACTGGTTAGAGATCTGAATCCTTGGTCAAGATTAGATGTTACTTACAAGATGATGCTACCAAAGTCATAAACTAATCGATGGAGTCTTTTTTGGGACTTCTGCTTATTCTGTTTATGTCTAAGATTATCTGTTGCTGCATAATAAATCCCCCCATAACTCAGCGGCTTAAAACAACCATCATTTTATTATATTTGATGACTTTTTTTGAGTCAGAAGTTCAAGCAGAGATTGATTCGATGATTCTTCTGTTCCATATATATGGCTTCGACTAGAAGGAATAGCTCATGAGGTAGTTGAGAAGCTAAGAGACCATGATGTCACGGAAGACAACTGAGGAGAGTGTTCAAGGAGAGAGTGTTTAAGTATTTATTTCAAAAGGTGCTGAGAAGCTGGGCTAAATGAAAATAGAGTAGTATCTTTCACTTCCAGCAGCATGAACATCACTGGTGACTTTAATAAGAGGAAAGCCAACAGAGTAATGAGTATAAAAACCTGTTGCAACTGAGTTGAAGAATCAATAGGAAATCAGAAATAAAGCTAACTTTCTCAGTTTTTCAAATTTTTTTTTTTTTTTTTTTTTTTTTTTACTGTGAAAGGATTCAAAAAAATGCTGGTAGCTAAAGGATGACATGTAGTTGAAGGCTTTATAAAATACTCTTTTTAGATGTGGATGGGAGAGAGTGTTGACACAGGACAGGGAAGGGGGTGACTGTAAAAATGAAGTTCTTGAGGAAAGCAGAGATAGGATCCAGAACACAAATGGCAGGAGAAGGAACATCTTCACTGTTAGGGAAGGGAGGAAAAGATGGCACACAAACTTATGTTTATAAATTGGTGGTAGAAAGATGGGGGTGTTCCTGTCTGAAGAACTATATTTCCTCAAATGAAATATGAGATACTGTTATCAGCTGGGGGTAGGGGGGAAGGTATGAAATAATTGACTCAAAGTGGGAAACTACACTTACTTGGTAAATAAAATATTATTTCCTGGTAGTGCTGATTGTCTCAATTTAGGTTTATAATTATGAATTTAATGTGAAACCTTCTCTCTTACAATGATACTCATGTGCACAAAAATGTATGTATATATAGTGATTTCAATTGTGGTATTGTTTGTGTTATCAAATGGCAGAAAACCCAAATGTTCAGCAATAAAGAAGTGGATACATTTTTTGGTACCATTACATAATGGAATGCTATGTAACTATTAAAAGAAATAAGTGAACTTGTATGTGATGGTAGGGAAAGAATTTTAAGATACGTAATTGAGTAAAATGAACAAGATGCAGAATAACGCATATGATATTGCTCATATTTATATTAATGATATTAGAGGCGAGTGGAGGGAGACACAGAAATTTGAAGTCTTTGAGAAAACGAAATAAACCAACGTCTTCTTTCCTTCTAGTGCTCTGAAAAATTGAGAAAGGAGACAGAGAAATAAGGTCTCCTAAATTATCACCTTTTAAAGTTGATATATTCCTGAATGTACTTTATTTGTCTAGGCAAATGAGTTTCCTAATACTGAACCTCAGAATTAGCATATTCACCCACCCACCCACAGTGCAGCACTGGGCCAGGCAGGCCTCTTCCCTTCTTGGCACAAGGGCAGAGCCTGATTTTAGAGGGATACAAGGAAATGTGTGCTCTCTGCAGGCAGGCTTATTACCAAGGGGAAAAGGGAAGAGTTAAGCTAAGCATGCCCAGTATATCTTCCCAAATTTTCCACTCAGACAAGTTTTTCTACCTCTCCAAGCAGAATGAATAAAGAAACAAACTAGGTATTATAAAAGGAGTGATCATAATAATCACCCATAGAATTTAAGCCAAACAACGAGGAAGGCAGAAGGAAGCGGGGGTTGATTGATGACAATGTGTAGAGTCAAGGTACCGGGAGTCTCCATGAAATCAACAAATTGTGGCTGTAGGAGTTCTACAGAAAACAAGCAGAAAAGATAAAAGGAAATATTAGTCAAAAAGTCGGATATTTCAGCCACGATTTCAGAGATAGTGCAAACTTTGATTCTGATAATGGTTATTTCCATTTCCCATCTACGAGTGTGCCTAGAGTGGAATGGAAGCAAAGGTGTTAGAGGTGAGAAGATCAAAGAACTGAGAAAGCAGGTGTAGAATGGGTTATTCACATGGATAAAATTCCACAGCTGACATAGCAGAAGAAGGTGAAGAGAAAACTGTGATCCAAAAGCTAAAGTCTTCGGTGGATGAGGGGAGGGAGGACATTAAATATTAGCAATTAGAGGGAATGGGGGGAAGGAGTTTTGAGGAAAGATTTAATCTATAGGAAGAAGGAAGTGAAATGGTTTGAAAGCAACAAGACACAAAGATGTCTATTCTACCTCTTAGCCCTGAGGTACCTTGTGTGTTAAGAGAAAAAACAGCTTCCACATGGGAGGACTGCAAGAGGTGCAAGGACATCAGAGCTCAGGCAGATTTCAGTTCATGCAAGGAACCATTCAGAAAAGAGGCTGAGGTCATGGGGGCATTTTGGAGGTCACAGTGAAAGGACTTGGAAGCTAAGGAAGAGGTTAAGCAGCACGTCATTCTTGTACCCTATTTTCAATTCACATAAAATGCAATGAATTCTCTGGGTTCAGCACCATTAGGGCCCTGGAAGTAATAATTGGAGCAATACGAGAATGAGCATTTGAGGGAAGCTTGGCCAAACTAGACATGAACAGAGGTAAAAAGAGATGTGAGACATGATGGAACTATTTCTTATAGTCTCTTAAAGGAGGGTGGCACTTTGTTTCTAACATTAAGGTATCAATGTCTTAGTTCGTTAATAATGCAGCTTTGGGGCAACCGTTCACACTGGCTTTCCCAAAAGGTACTAAATCCTGATTCTTAGTTTCTAAATATTTCTCTGGTTAATCCTCTCTTCCCTCCTCCCACTGTTACTGCCATAGTTCAGGATCTCATTTTCTTTTCCCTGGGCTTTTGCAGAAGTCAGCATCATTACTTGCCCATGCCCCCCACCTACTAAGCCCTTTGTTTTTCCACCATGTCAGTTTACCTGGCATTTTCTACCCATGCCATGCTTTCTCACTGCTACATGCCTTTGTACTTGCTGTCTTCTCCTGTGTCGTCCTTTCTCTCCTTGTTTGCCAAGTAACAACCCATCTTATTCCTATTTTGAGACCCATTTTGAGTGCCATTCTTTAAAGACTTTTCTGACTACTCCCACCACTTGGATTTCACAAACATTACAATTTCTCATGTGTGACTCAGCTACCTAATAGAAGTGATTTATATTTGTTTCTGCAATTATGCTATAAATTCCTAGCGCCAAGAGTTATTTCTTATATATATTTCAATCCGTAGTGCTTCATACATAGTAAGTTCTCACTAAAAGTTTGTTGAATGAATAATGTAATGCATCAAGTGACATATCCATCTATGTGTTATTCACCAAAGGGTATCTCTGCTGCTCCTTGTCCATACCTCATTATTTGAGCCAGATCTTCCCACCAATGTGAGTTGCAAAAGCATCTGTTTATTCTCTTGTCCAGCAGGTAACTGTCAGATTGTACAAACACATGCACAAAAACAAAAAATAAAATCTTAAAGAAGAAATAAAATATTTTCCCAATATTCCATAATTTTGCAAGGTCACCATATAACGGCTAAGCCAAATTTTAGAAATTACTCCTTGTTTGGCCCCATTTAACATTTTAGACAAAGTCCAGAGGATAGAGGGAGTTACTAATTTTTGAATGATAGATCCTTCAGAACCTGATGAGAGGTATATAGACCCTCATCCTAGAAAAAAGCACATTATCATTTTTTCCTTAGTTTCAGAGGTTCACAGATCCTGTGAAGCTCAACCATGGACCCAGAGTCAAAACCCCCTCATATGAAAATTTAGCAGTATTAGAGATTGGTTTAAAGGTTTCCTTTTTGTTAATCTTTATTTTCTAATTTTCCTAAAATGAAAATAAATTATTTGTATTAAAATATATAAATTTGTTATATTAAAAACAACCCCATGCTATATGGTATGCATTAAAGCATCTTGTAAAATAAATTCATTATGTAGTAGACTTGTCAAAGACTGACAGATTTTGGATTAGAAATGATTATAATACAAGGTACTCAGTTTTCCCCTCTGTGAAATGGAGCAATTAATATTAATCAGTCTATGTTGTGTAGATTAATACTTGCAAAATTCTAATAATTGTGATTTTTCTATGTTCCCTCTAGGTAACCTCTGTCCTTTAAGTTGTAGTTTTCTTCCCTAGTCTTGAAGCGGTTATAATGCCACAGCTGTTTCTTCAGCTATGCTGTTTTCTGTGAACAAACACCTGCTTAGAATGTACCTA
Organism: Indri indri; assembly: GCA_004363605.1. Lineage (NCBI taxonomy): Eukaryota > Metazoa > Chordata > Mammalia > Primates > Indriidae > Indri > Indri indri. The sequence continues at coordinate 6,742 of RJWJ010006168.1, forward strand.
AGGAGTTATTTCTTTGTTTTTTGATAATTAAAGCACTGCTATGGTGATGGCTGACATCTGGATTCACTTTTAAAGACTTTGTTGTGTTTTTCTGGCTCCTGGGAGACTCATGAAGTATAATGCATTAGATGGAAATGTGGTGATGTGCTTCATTTTGCAATAGCAATTTTACTCTTGCTTTGTTATTTCCCCACTGCGATGAGTGAGAGCTGCTACTCGCTGCTGCTGCTAAGAGATTAGGGGAGCTGAGCTGAGCTCTAGAAATTTAATATGCCATATAATGCCTGATTTATTTTGATTCTGGCTTTGACTTGAATTAATAAACTCAATTGGGACTGCTATGCAGAATCAATAACCAGGGATTAAAAATTTTTTTAGAAACTGGTTTTGAAATAATTTCTTTTGGGGGACATAAAAGTCTAAGGTCTCTTAACTATTTCTAATAGTAATAGAGAAAGAGAAACTTGGTAAAAATATTCCATTAATATATATAATTTCCTTAAAAGCTACATTCTTCAGTCTCTGCTCAATAATAGCTCACTAAACTTTTCTGGGGTTTGCTTTCCAGCACTATGTATTTTTGTTTCAGGTGATTATAAATTATATCAGTTCTCTACCTTGATATTCTTAACCTTCTATAGGTAACAATACTTCAAATAAAAATACGTGTTATTAGGGCTCACAGTTGTAAGTAACAGAAGCTGATTCTGGCTGAGTGAGCAGAAAAGAAGTTTGTTTAAAGAAAATGGGGGAACTTAGGGAATCAGTGGGAGTCTGGAGGAACAATGAAACTAAGCTTCCAGGAACAATGCTTAAAACTACCCATAGAACTGGCCCAGTGAGGAAGTCGCTGCCACTAGTAACTACTGCCCCAGCAAACACTAAATGTAAATGCTACCCCTCCCACTGCCCAGCAAGGCCACTGCTGCACTAGAAATTTAACCTTTCAAGCACTGCCACTCCAAATGTCAGATGCCTTTATCAGCAAATTGGTTTCCAAGTAGAATCTTTCCTTCCCCAAGCTACTAACTTCCAAATCAAAGTCTTCTGCAGGTGTGCTGAATGTGAAACCTAGGTCATGTGTCTACACATTAACTTTGAGAGTCTGGAAACATTTTCAGAGCTTACCTTGAGGAAGCAACACTTATATTAAGATTGAAAATTCCCTAAACATAGCAAATATGTTCAAAACATCCTGGGCTCCCAGAAAATATGAAAATGTTTACTATAGAAGAAAATTAATTTTGGAAAAGAGTATATGCTAAGTACCAGGTGGTTTAAATTACATTATTTAATCCTCACAAAAATAGATATTTAATTTAATTTTATTTTTTTATTTGAAAATTTTTTGTAGAGACAAGGTCTTGCTATGTTGCCCAGGCTGGTCTCAAACTCCTGGCCTCAAGTGATCCTCCTGCCTTGGCCTCCCAAAGTGCTGGGATTACAGGAACGAGCCACTGTACCCAACCTAACTTCATTTTAATGAAAGGAAAACTGAGGCTCAGAGAGGATGTTACTAGTTTTGGGTTATTTTCTTGGTAAAATGGAGAGCAAAGATTTATGTATAAGCTTTTTCCTCCCAAATTCTTCCCTTTTCAACAACATAACTCTAATTTCCATTTCCCAACTTCGAATGCACATATAAGCAGTGATATACAAAATAGTGGGGTAGAGGGGAGAGTGGAAGCATCAGCTCTGGGAGCAGGCAACAAGATATACATTATCTGCAAGGAAATTTAAAAACAATAATAAAATAGACTACAAATGGGTCTGCCTTTTTTATGATTATTATCATGTGACATCAATCCTAAACAATGTCAGCAATAAAATATTCCTAAGGTAAACTGTTCCCCACTCCTTGGAATACCAGTGTATATAAGAAGCCTTCAATTTAATTTTCAAAAGATTTTTCTTAAGAGAAGGTTGTTTAGAACTTGTAATAGAAGTGCCATAAACAGTCTTATGTTCCTAGAATAGATCATAAAGAAGTCATTTAACACACGATGTACCTAAGTACCTATCTTTTAACATTGTTTCTAAGAAAAAACATATTCTAATTTTCATTTTGGAAGCATATCTGTCCCAATTCTGGTAGTACGAGCATGGGTTCTTTTATTTTCTATCAGTATCAGAGCCTCTGGTGATAAGGCAGAACCTTCTTGGAGAGTTCTTTGGCATAGAGGCTCTCTTGGCAAGGTGGCTATTGATGACAAAGAGGAAGAAGATGGATTCCGATAATTTATACAGTGCAACAGGAAAAAGCACCTCTTTAAGTTGGCATGAGACAGTAACTGTTTAGGTGAATCCCCAGGTGTAGAGAATTTGAGATCTTGAAGAATTAACTTTAAACCATCACCAAATTATATGTTGAATTCATTCATAAATCAGGTGTTAAAAAATAGAGAACCATCTGGATAATTTTTTTTTAGTGAGATTGGAAAACTACAGCTGTTAAATTTAACCTTCAGAGTTTCCATGTTTCCCCGTAGGTTATACAAAGAATATTATTGTCATTCTTAAATATATATTTTTTTCCAAATGTAAATCTGTGATTTGGCAAGATTAACTGACTTGTATTATACATATAGCAGAGCCTAGTGTGAAAAATTCTATTTCATATACACAAAAAGCTATTGAAAGGAAGGCAGAAATGTAGAAGTAGCATATTGTACAAAAAAATGGCTGATTACTAGTTAATACATTAATAAAAACCAATAACCATTTGTATTAGGGTTCTCCAGAGAAACAGAGCCAATAGCATACATACATATGTGTGTGTGTGTGTGTGTGTGTGTGTGTGCGTGTAGAGAGAGAGAGAGAGAGAAAGCGAGTGAGAGAGAGAGATATGAAGATGAAGAGATATTTATTATAAGGAATTGGCTCACACATTATGAAGGCTGAGAAGTCTGGAGATCTGCAGTTGGCAAACTGGTGACCCAGGAGAGCTGATGGTATAGTTCCAGTCTAAGTCTGAAGATCCGAAAACCATTACCACCAAGGTTTAAATTCCAGTCCAAGTCCAAGTCCAAAGGTAGAATGTCCCAGCTGAAAGACAAGGGCAGAGAGAGTGAATTCTACTTTACTCAGTTTTTTGTTCTATTCAGGCCTTCAATGGACTGGATGGGGTCCATCCACATTAAGAAGAGCAATCTGTTTTACTTAGTCTACCAATATAAGTGTTTATTTCACCCAGAAACATACTCACAGGCACACCCAGAATAATGTTTAACCGAATATCTGGGCATCATGTGGCCCAGTAAATTTGACACATAAAATTAACCACCATGCCTTTAAAAAGGCCTATATTTCAACGTGTCATATGAACACAATGGAATAAATCTAAAATTTATAGGAAACGTAGAAGAGTACGGAAAAAGTTAAACGACACTGTAGAGAAGAAGAAATACATCCAGAATGTGGGACATTTAACAAAACAACTGACCTTGAAGAATATAGAGGATGAAAGACATGATGTCTAGGATCGATTTAAAATTCTAAAGAAAGAAACAAGAAAACAAAAGAATAAAAAGAGAAAGGAATAGATGAAGCAAGTGAGACAGATGTGGCAAAAGCTTGAAAAGTGTTGAACCTAGCTGATGGAGATAAGGAAAGGAGATATACTATTCCTTCTATCTTTGTGTTTGAAATTTTTCATAATGAAAAATTTAAAAAATGAACATGTGACTTGTGTCCCAAATATGCTCTTCCTATTGTTTCCCCTTACTAATAGCACTGACTTTAATAATCACACAAATCACAAATTTGCATATCATCTTCGATTCCTCTTTGTCATACCCAATAAGTCACCAAGTCTTACAGATTCATCTCCTAAATATCTCTAAAATATGTCCTCTCTTCTTGGCCTATTCAAACCCTAATACTATTTAACCCAAACAACTGTAACATCTTGCTAGCTGGTCTTACTTCTGTAATTAGTCTCAGCTAATTGCATTCTATTATCCACATAACTGTTAGAGTCATCCACCTAAGCATGAGTGAGATCATGAAATTTCCTTACTTAAAACCTTACAATGGCTTCCATGTCCTTCAGGATAACAGTGCAAACTCCTTTATAAGTCTCAGAAATTTCTTAACAATATGCCCCCACTGCATCTTTAGCTTCATCCGTGCCACTCTAACTCACACACTGCAATATTCTAAACTACTTGCACTCCAAGTACGTAATGCCCTCTTACCTTTCTGCTGTTGTATATGCTGTTATTTCAGCACCCTAACTCCTACTCATTCTCCTCTGATAAGTCTTCCCTCTTTCCCAAACTCAAACTGCACTATGTACTCAGTACTCTTACTCTGCCCCACAGTACCAGAGGTTTACCTCCATATTAGAACTTAAATTACAGAAAAGTAATTGTTTTCTGGCCTGACTTCTCCTACTAGACTGTAAACTGTCATTAATGCAACGGCTTTGCCTTTTATCTTTGCAACCCCAGCATTTGGTACAGTTTTTGGTATAAATAGTATGTACTCAGGAAATTTTTAAAAATGAATGCCGGGTTCTACATGGTATACATGTTAAAGAGGTGACAGTCTAGTAAGGACAAATAAAATTCATATAACCAAAATAAAACGCATGAGATGTGCCACAAAAGAAGTTCAAATGAAATTATTTAATTATTTTAAGGAGGGAACCCTTAATTCCAGTTTTAGGGTGGGGTGAGGGTACAGAATTGAGAAAGGTCAAGGGAGAAGATGGCAATTGAGATGGCTCTGACAAAAAGAATTTTAATACTTGGAGATGCAGCAAGTATAAGGAATAGATTAGGTAATGGTACTAATATAGTAAAAAAGAGGGTGTTATACAAGATCACAGAGTAGCGTCACTGAGCATTTAATAGAGTACTGGAAGAAGCTGCAGAAGTAGGTTAGGCTTTAAATGTTGGCTAAAGAGGCAGTATTTGATTTAGAATGCAATTATAGTGTAATTAAAGGCAGTAATTAGCAGAACACAGACTATTAGAGCAACTGTGCTTGTCTAGGTAAGGAATAATGAGGTCATCTTTGACAGGTAGTATGTTATAGTCAGGCAGACAGACCAGGGTTCAAATGCTGGTTCTGTCATTTATTAGTGTTATGATGTTACTTAATCTTGCTAAGTCTGAGTTTCCTCATTTATTTGAAAAGAATGTTGTGATTAAATTTATGTTAAGAGATTAGAAAGAGGGCTTGAATTAAGCAGTGATATTTCAGCTGCAACTGATAAAAATTCAATTCAAATCAGCATAAGCAAATAAAAGAAATTATTAAAAAATTACTGGCTAGATCAATGGAACAGATTAGAAAGCCCAGAAATAGACTCACACAAATATAGTCAACTGACCTTTGACAAAGGAACAAGGGCAATGTCACGGAGCAAAGACAGTCTTTTTAACAAATGGTGATGGAATAACTGTACATCCGCATGCAAAAACAAAAGACAAACTAGACACAGATTTTACATTTTTCACAAAAATTAACTCAAAATATATCATAGATTTAAACGTAAAATGCAAAACCACAAAGTCCTAGAAGACAACAGGAGAAAATCTAGGTAACCTTGGGTTTGGTAATGCTCTTTTAGATACACTACCGAAAATACAATCCATGATAGAAAAAAATTGATAACTGGACTTCATTAAAATTAAAAACTTCTGCTTTGTGAAAGACACTGTTAAGAGAATGAAGAGACAGGCCACAGACTAGGAAAAAAACTTTGCAAAACATATATGTGGTAAAGGACTGACATCTGAACTGCATAAAGAACTCTTAAAAGCTAAGTAGAAAGAAAATAAACAACCCAATTAAAAAATCAGCAAAAGATCTGAGCAGACACCTCACCAAAGAACATATTTATGTGGAAATAAGTGTATGAAAAAATACTCAAATCATAGGTCATCAGGGAATTACAAAATAAAACAACAGTGACATACAAATATACACCTATTAGAATGGCCAAAACCCAAAACACGGACAACACCAAATGCTGATGAGGATGTAGAACAACAGGAACTCCCATTTATTGCTAGTGAGAATGCAAAATGCTATAGCCATTTTGGAAGATAGTTTGACAGTTTCTTAAAAAACTAAACGTACTCTTACCATTCAATCCAGCAATTACTCTCTTTGGTATTTACCCAAATGACCTAAAAACATATTTCCACACAAAAACCTGCACATAAATGTAGCTTTATTCATAATTGCCAAAAACTTGGAAGCAACCAAGATGTCCTTCAATAAGTGAATAAGTTAACTCTGATACATCAACATAATGGATTATTATTCCACAATAAAAATAAATGTACTATCATGCCAAAAAGTTACAAAGGAAACTTAAATGCATTTTGCTAAGTGAAAGAAACCAATCTGAAAGAGCTACATACTATATAGTTCCAAATATATGACATTATGGAAAAGGCAAAATTATGGAGACAGTAAAAAATATCTGAGGTCTCCAAGCAGGGAAAGATGAGTAGTTAGAGCACAGAGGATATTTCAGGTAATGATACTGTAATGGTGGATCCATGGCATTACACGTTTGTCAAAACCCATAGAATATACAATACAAAAAGTGAGCCCTAATGTAAACTATGAACTTTACTTAATAACAATATTACAATATTGGCTCACCAGTTATAATAAATTTACCACACTAATGGAAGATATTAATAGGTAATAGGGAACCTAGGGTAGGTAGTTAAAAAGGAACAGTGTATGGGAATTCTCGGTACTTTGTACTCAATTTTCTGTAAACTAAAACTACTGTAAAAATAAAGTTGTTAATTAAAAAATTCACTAAGCAATATAAAAGTCATGCACTTTAATACAAAATGTAAAACTTGGATTTAAAAAAGGCTGTTGTGATAATTCCCCAAAACAAAAGAAGTCCAGGGTTTAAAGGACTAGAACTAGGGATTTGATGACTCTCTTGTTTTGTTTTCATCCTCTGATAAGTAGGCAAGTTTTCTTGACATGTCAGGAATTATGACAGCTCCTGCCACCACCACCAAAAAAAAGAGGCCTATGTTGGTACCTGAGGCTGGTGACAGTGTGGGAAATCTAGGGTACTAAGTCAACTAGGAAATTGTTATTGAAGGCTTAAAAAATAGTGACCTATGTTTTGTGATAGCAAAAACAACTCACAACAATGTTGCTTGCAGTAACTCGGAAGATATGAAAAAATTGCCTAGAGAAACTTTTAAAAATTAAACTTACTTTTAAATAATTATAGATTCATGTGCAGTTGAATGATACAGAAAGATTTCATGTACCCTTTATCCAGTTCCTCGAATGGTAGCATCTTGCAGAACGACAGTACTATTCTTTGTTCTGAAGTCTACTGTATCTGATATTAACATAGCCACTCCTGCTTTCCTTTTTTTAATATCTGCATTTCCTTTTTTTAATATTTGCATGATATTTCTATTCTTTTATTTCCTACCTGCCTATATCATTGTTAAAGTTTCAGTCTGCCATCTTAAATTTTGTTTTCTATTTGTTCTGGGTATTTTTTTTTCCTTTTTCCCAGCTGTCTTCTTTTTCTGCCTTCCTTTGGGTTACCTGAACATTTTATTTCCCCTTCACTATTGAAGGATATTTTCACTGCGTATAAAATTCTGGGTTGACAGTTCTTCTCTTTCAGCACTTGGAAAGTATTGTGCTATTTCCTTCTGGTATCCATGGTTTCTGAGGAGAAATCTGCTCTCATTTGTTTTCCTTCTATAGGGAAGGTATCAAGTTTTTTCTGGTTACTTTCAAGAATTTTTTCTTTGTCTTTAATTTCCACAAGTTTCATTATGATGTGTATTAGCATGGATTTCTTTGGATTTATCCTATTTGGGATTCACTCATCTTCATGAATCTGTAGGTTATGTCTTTTGCTAAGTTTGGAAACTTTTCAGCCATTATTTAAGTACTTTTTCAGCCCCACTCTCTCTCCTCTCCTCCAAAACTATAATGAGAGAAATTTTAGCTCTTTTGTTATAACCTCACAAGCCCCTAAGGCACTGGTTCATTTTTTTCCCCATATATTTTTCTCCTTGTTGTTCAGATTGGGGAATTGCTATATCTTCAGTTTCTTTGATTATTTCCTCTGTCCTTCCTTTTTGCTTTTGAGCCCATCCAGTATGCTTTTTAAAGTTTAGGTTCATCTTTATATTAGGTCATTAAATATAAAATTTCCAATTTCTAATCAAAATTTTAGTTTATTACATCTCAAAAAAGAAGCAGTACAATTAATCAAAGTATGTGCCTGAACTATCAACACAGTTTTGCCATCTTAACGGTAGCTTGTGTATGCCAGCAGTGAAGAAGCCTGGAGAATGAGTAGCCATGAATCACAAAAGGCATTTTCCACAGCCTGCTGAGAATTTAGTATTTTTCAAGAAGTGGTCCAAAGCCTGGAAGAAGTGGTAGTCAGTTGGTGTAAGGTCTGGTGAATATGGTGGATGACAGAGAGTTTCCTAAGTCCAGCTGCTGTGGTTTGAGCAGCGTTGTTTGTGCAATATGTAGTTGAGTGTTGTCTTGCAAGAGGATTGGCCTGTCTCTATTGACCAATCTCGGCTGCTTAATCACAAGCATGCTCATCATTTCGTCCAGCTGGTTGCACTAGACATCCACTATAATTGATTGACCAGGTTTCATGAGGCTGTAGTGGATAATACCAGTGCTGGACCACCAAACAGACACCATTAGCTTTTTTTGATGACCATTCAATTTTGGATGTGTTTTGGCACATCGTCTTTATCCAATCATTGTGCTGAATGCTTGTGATTGTCAAAAAGAATCCATTTTCACCACACATAACAATACAATACAGAAATGATTCCCTTTTATGTAGTGACAGCAAAGAAAGGCAAGCTTCAAGACAATTTCTCTTCTGATGCTTGTTTAATTCATGTGGTACCCATCTATCCAGCTTCTTTACCTTGCTGATTTGCTTCAAATGGTCCAATATTGTTGGTATAGTAATGTCAAACCTTGTTGCTAATTCATGTATAGGCTGAGATGGATTTGCTTCTGCTACAGCTTTCAGCTCATCATTATCCACCTTGGTCTCAGATCACCCACATGGCTCATTTTCAAGATTAAAATCACCAGAACAGAACTTCTTGAACTATTGATGTACTATAGCCACATCCTTCCCAAACACTTTGTTGATATTTCAAGCTGTCTGTGCTGCATTGGTTCCACAATTGAACTCACATTCAAAAATAACATGAATTTTTGACTTATCCATGGTTTCACAAAAATTGCTCTAAAATTTTTATTTCAAAGACAATCACAAGCCGAAATGTGACCTTGAAAGAATGAGGATGTACCTCTACAATAAAAATAAAACAGGAAGTGTCAAAGTGAAATGTCAGAGATATCAACTGTTGAACCTAGTACTTAAGGAAATCAGACATTCCATATTCAATAACCTAATATCTTCTATTTATGTGTTAAGACTTTCTTTGTTGAGGCTATTTTAAAAAACTGCTTCAAGTATGTTTGAAATTGCTTGCTGAAGCATTTTTATCATTGCTGCTTTAAAATCTTTCTCGGATAATCCTAACATATATTGATCGTCTTTTTTTCATTAAGTTTGAGATCCGGCTCCTAGTATGAGTGGTTTTCGAATGAAACCTGGAATTGTTCATGTTATGAGACTCTAGATCTTTTTTAAAACTTTGGTTTTAACTTGCTTTCTCTCACACCATTCCAGACAGAAGGAAGAAGTCCAGATTTCACACTTAACCTCTGTGAACACTGTGTAAGAGAGATCTGTTCCTCATTACTACTTGGTGGAGGTAGGAGTTCTGGTTCCCCGCATGTCTCTAATAAACACTGGTGGGAATAGCTTCATTACTGCTGGATGATGGCAGAAGTCCTGATTCTCTAGTAGGCCTCCTCAGTGGAGTACAAGAGGAGTGTCTCCCCACATGGTATACATTTACACTTTCAGGGGAGGGGAAGGTTTGTTACTGGTGATGAGGATGAAAGCTGTCTACATAGCCTTCTCTGACACTACTCTGATGGGGGTGTCAGAGCACCTCATGACAGCCTCACGAGAGTGGAAGAAGTTGAGGTTTCTCACTCAGTCTTTGCTGGTGTGAGTGGGGCCAAGTTTTTTCTGTGATAACTGGCTGGAATAGAGCAGTTATTTTCTATGTTTTCTATCTCATGACATTTTCCCTTTCCTGGTCCTTTGTGGAGAGAGAACAGGCTTTTCTTGAGGCTTTTTTGGGTCTGTTTCTACGGGCTGAGTTGCTAGCTTCTTCAGCTTTAATTCAGAAAAAAGAAAACCCAGGGTGTTCATCACTATGTTGTTCCTTGAGTCCAGAGGTCCCTACCTGGTCTGCTTTCTTCTTTCCATTTTTCAGAGTCTTCTTATGTTTATTTTATAAATAATGTCCAGGGTTTCTACTTGTATTAATACTTAGCAAGAAGAATAAGGGAATGTCTACATACTCCGCCTTCCCAGAAGCATTAATTGAACTTTTGTATTTCACCTGTGGTAAGGATGCTGAAAGTATCGGCTCCTAGCTGTGTATGGAAAGATAAAGAAAGAAAGAAAGAAAAAGTAAAGTAAAAAATGGTCAGTTTTTAAGCAAAATTTAGAGGGAAGATAGAGGGTCTAGGACTTGTTATGTTGGAAAATAAACCTTTCTCATCTCCAGTCTCTCCAAGTAAAATATAGCCTGGTGGCATAGATAAGATCAAGGGTGTAAATGTAAGATACCTCACATAGTTCTCTCAAAGAAAGTAATAACTATAAGAACTTATCAGCTAGCCAGAGGGTTTTTAAGAATTTTAAGGTCATAGTCTCACAGAAATCTTTTCCCAAAGTAAAAGTCTATGTATAGAGAGGCAGTCTTAAAAACAATGGTGTGTTGTGATTTTTGGAGCATGGCATAGACTATAATCAATACATAGGAAATACATTTTTAAAGTAAATTGTATAGGTAAAAGAGCTGTAAGAGTGCCCTAAAAAGGACTGAGAGTATTCAAACATGCAAAAAGACCTTTGGATCCCTAACTTTCTATTGGCAAAAAGCAGGCTGAGAAAGCTAGTTAGTTGCCAACATGAGCTACTTCTTCAGATGTATTCAAAGGGTGATGGAGAAGATAAGGTCTCATAGTATATTGCCCAGAATCCAGAATTAAAAGTCACAGAACACAATGGACTAGGGACCCACTTCTAGAGAGCTGAGCTGGGCCCCAATCAAGAAATAGTCCCTTTCCCAGGAGTAGGAGATCTGGTAACATGTGTCTAGATGAATTTCAGAACTTCTCAGAAACGACTGCTGTGAAATAAACTTTTTTTTCTCTTTTTGAATGCGAGTATTTATGTGATTTTTCTGTCCTTGTTTCACCATTGAATATTAGGTGCATGAGGGACAGGTAACTTATCTTTTTACTCTGTAGATTTGCAGAACAAGAGGATCTGCCACATTTGTACCTGATGTAGAACATGAGACTCTGAAGTGAAAGAGTAAAGACCACGATTGGATGAGAATTAAGGTGTCCTGGGACAACAGTGAATGTATTTTGTAGGTGAGTGTAGGAGAAAAGAGAATTCTTATCCACTGCCAGCTTCATGGCTGAGGCCCCATAACGAAAGAAAGACTAATGAGAAAAGCATACAAATTTATTAATATTTAATGTACGCTTAACATGACACAAGAGACTTCAGAAATGAAGACCTGAAGAAACAGGGAAACCTGTGTATTTTTATGCTATGTTTGATGAACTGGATAGTTGTGGAGAAGTATGACTGGACAAAGGAGGTATGATCTAATGGTAATAAATGTGGAGGAACTTAGCAAGGCCTGTTTGTTCAGATTCTTCCCTATGTCCTGTCTTCAGAGATAAGGATGTTCCTTTCCTCTGGATATAGGGAGGGCATCTTTCATGTGGGGCTCTTATGAACTATACAAGGGAAAGGTCAGGAGATTTAGGTTTTATGGCCTGCTCCAGAGGAGAAGAGTGAGGGAAAAGTGAAAGTGACATTCCTGCTTCTGCTGGTTTCTCAAATGCCAGGGTGCCATATTTTGGGGTAGCAGGTCCTGAGTCCCATCATGAGGAGGGATGTGAATAATTGTGGCCAGAGGGTAGACTGTGATATATTACAAAGATGGATATAATTCTTTATCCCCTCTATATCTTTGTCCCTTGCAATTTCTCACATTAAGAGGCAAAATCTTTTTCCCCACCCCTTGAATTAAGCTGGACTTATTTTTTGCTCTGGCTAATAGAATACAGCAGGAGTGATAATGCACAAGTTCTGAGTCTTGGCCTCACTTTTGCTCACTCTCCTAGGCACTGTCGCTATGAAGACAAACCCAGACTAGTCTCCTGGATGATCAGGTATACATTGCCTAGTAATCCCTGTTGCCTTATGCAATAGTCAGCCAGTCACCGGACATGCAAGTGAAGCTATCATAGATAAGCCAGCCCCTAGCCATTCTGCCAGCTGAATATAGGGATCAGCCACGATCAGTTGACACTGACCCAGATCAGGAGAACTGCCCAGCTGACCAGTAGACTCATGAGAAATATAATAAATACTATTGTTCTATGCCACTAAATTTTAGAGTGGTTTGTTATACAGCATTATTGTGACAATAGATATAAGATATATATCGAGTACTGGAATAGCTGTCCAACTGTCCTCCTCGACTTCATTTCTGCCCCGTTCAATTTCTTGTCCATTCTGTGTTAACGTGATCTTTCTAAAGTGCAGATCTTATCATGAGTTTCCCTGTTTAAAATTCTTCAGTGGCTCCCTAGTTTTTTCAAGATAAAGGTTATGGTTAGTCTCATACAGTAATCTAGTCTTAGCCAAACCTACTTCATCTCTCATTTTACTCACCTTGTGCTTAAGTTCAAAGATCTCTGAATTCTGATGGGTCTGGAGTAGAACCTGGGTATGGCTGTTTTAAAATATTGCTACAAGAGTTTTGATACTCCTCCCTTCCACAGGTACAGCCTAATTCTCCTCCCCTTGAGTGTGGTCTTAGTGACTAGTTTTTAACCAGTTCCCCTCCTCCCAGCCCTATGCAACCACTAATCTAACTTCATCTCAATACATATGCCATTTCTAGACTTCTCATATAAATGGACTCATAAAATATGTTGTCTTTTGTGACTAGCTTCCTTCACTCAGCATAATGTTTTCCAGATTCATCCACATTGTGGCTTGTATTAGTACTTCATTCCTTTTTATTATTGATTAATATTACATTGTATGGATATACCACATTTTCTTTATCCATTCATCAGCTAAAGAACATTTGGGTTGTTTCCACTTTTTGGCTATTATAAATAATGCTGCTATGAACATCTGTGAACAAGTTGTTGTGTTTTCATTTCTCTTGAATATATACCTAAAAGAATTGCTGGGTCACATGGTAAACCTATGTTTAACAAAACTATCAAATTGTTTTCTAAAGCCACTACACCATTCATACCATGCATGAGGGTTCCAACTTCTCCATATCATCATTGACACTTGTTATTATGTCTTTTTTTTTTTCATAGCCATCCTAGTGGATGTGAAGTGGTGTCTCTTATGGTTTTGATTTGCATTTTCCTAATTGCCAATGTTGAACATCTTCTCATATTCATATTGTCTATTAGTATATCCTCTGTGAAATATCTGTTCAGAATGCTTGCCCATTTAAAAAACAGGGCTGTCTTTTCATTATTTAGTGGTAAGGATTTTGGGTATAGTTTGGATACAAGTCCCTTATCAGATATGTGATTTTCAGATATTGTCTCTCTTTCTGGGGACTGTCTTCTCACTTTCTATTGGGGTCCTTTGAAGTACCAAAGCTTTTTAATTTAGAGGAAGTACAATTTGCTATTTTTTCTTTTGACTCTGTTGGTGCCACATATAAGAAGACTTGGGCTAATACAAGGTCATGAAGATTTACTCCTATCTTTTCTCCTAAAAGTGTTAAAGTTTTAGCTCATATATTTAGGTTTATGATCCCTTTTGAGTTACTTTTTCTGTATGTTTTAAGGAAGGAGTCCAACTTCATTCTTTTGCATGTGTCCATCCAGTTGTCCCTGCACCACTTGTTAAAAGACTTTTCTTTTCCCATTGAATTATTTTGGTACCTTTGTTGAAAATAAATTGACCATAAATTTAAGGTTTATTTCTAGATTCTCAATTCTATTCCATTGTTCTAGATGTCTGTCCTTATATGCCAGTACACATTGTCTTGATTACTATAGGTTTGTAATAAGTATTGAAGTGAATAAGTGTCAGTCCTTTAACTTTGACCATCTTTTTCAAGATTATTTTGGCTATTCTGGGTCCCTTGAATTTCCATATATATCTTAGGATCAGCTTATACATTTTTGCAAAATAGGCAGCTGGAACTTTGATACAAATTGTGTTGAATCTGTACATCAATTTGAAGAGAATAGTCCTCTTAACAATAAGACTTCTGATCCATGAATATGGGATGTCTTTCCATTTGTTTAGGTCTTCTATAATTTCTTTGAACAATATTTTATAGCTTTCAGTATATAAATTTGGCATTTCTTTCATTAAATTTATTCCTAAGTACTGGGTGTGATGGCTCACACCCATAGTCCTAGCACTTTGGGAGGCCAAAGTGGGAGGATAAGTTGAGACCAGGAGTTCAAGACCAGTCTGAGCAACATAGTGAGAACTTGTCTATAAAAAGTTAAAAAAAAAAAGACACCTAAAAGAAAAAAATTATTCCTAAATAGTTTTTGATGCTATTATAAATGGAACTGTTTTATTTTTGGATTATTCATTGTTAGTGTATAGAAATATAATTTTTGTATATTGATGTTGTATACTGCAACCATGCTGAATTCGTTTATTGTTTCTAATAGCTTTTTAATGGATTCCTTAGAACTTTCTATATACATGATGATCATGTCATCTGCATGGCTTTACTTCTTCCTTTCCAATCTGGATATCTTTTATTTCTTTTCTTGACTAATTGCCCTGGCTAGAACTTCTAGTATGATGTTGATTATAAGTGGCAAGAGTAAACATCTTTATCTTATTTCTATTCTTAGGGGAAAACATTCAGTTGTTTACCATTATGTATGATGTTAGCTGCGGGTTTTTCAAAGTGCCCTGTATTAGGTTAACGAAAGTCCCTTCTACTCCTCGTTTGTTGAGTGTTTTTATAATGATAGAGTGTTGGATTTTGTGAAATTCTTTTTCTGTGTCTATTAAGATGATCATGTCATTTTTGCTTTTAATCTTATTGATATGGTATATAATGTTAATAGATTTTCAGATATAAAACCAACCTTGCATTCCTCGGGTAAATCTCACTTTGCCATGGTGTATACTTCTTTTTCTATGCTACTGGATTTGGCTTGTTAGTATACTTTGTTAAGGATTTGTTAAGTTTTTAACTGATTAAATTTTTCCTACCTTTTAACAATAGGTAAAGTACAATGCATGCAGGTACTATTAGCTAATAATAACATCTGAGGATTCATTGAGTGCTAAAGATAACCTATAAAATCATGAGGTTGGGTGCAGTGGCTCATGTCTATAATCTCAGCACTCTGGGAAGTTAAGGCAGGAGGATTTCCTGAGGCCAGGAGTTCCAGACCAGAATGGGCAACACAGTGAGATGCTGTCTCTACAACAAATAAAATAAAAAAAATTAGCCAGGTGCAGCAGCTCCTGCCTGTAAGTCCTAGCTACTAGGGAGGCTGAAGCAGGAGGCTAGCTTGAGCCCAGGAGTTTGAGGCTGCAGTAAATTATGACTGCACCACTACACTCCAGTCTGAGTCACAGAGCAAGACATTGCCTCAAAAAAAAAAAAAAAAGGTCTTGACTGACATGTAATGATTTGTATTTTGCTAAAGCATGTGTTTAAATCATATGTTATAGCAGTGGTATAAAAGGTGTCACTTAGCTAGCAAAACTAGCCAAAAACTACCACCTTTCAAATTCTTCAAATGGCTTTATTCTCTAATTTTGTTTTACCAGCAATATTGGGGGCAAAATTATACGCTAGAGTTGCATACCTCATATAAAGCAAATTTAATTAGTTGTCAATATTTATAAATTGGTAAATTACACATAAAAATCTGTGTATCTGATTTCTCTTGAAAATTTTGAAGGTTTAGCAAAATGTTGCCTCCATTTTACAACTGGCTGGTAGTGAATAGTGGCTGCCTTCTTCAAATATGACATGTCCTTCTAGTTTGCCACATTCTTTACTACTCCCTATTATATTATTTATGGCCAATTTTACTATTTATGATACAGACCTGGCCTCCGTAGATATTGGAGTTTGTGCCTTTTAATGCTGTCCTTTCCAATGTAAATTAATCTATATCAGATTCCTTCCAGTTTTGCAACTTTTTCTATCTAATATATTGAGTAGCATAACACAAGTCCAGGATCCCTTGAGAACTGTCAAGAGTCCAGAGATGAGCTGTAGCCTTTTGGACACTATAAACATTATAATAAAAAATCCCTGTGGGGATCCCTATCAGTTAGAAAGGAGGAGAAAACTCACACAACTGGTTATAGTAACTTTGTATATATAAGACCTCTTTCTGAGATGGAAAACCCAACTCTGAGAGAGAATAAAAGGGAGAAAATGCTGAGCCATCTGTGGTCATGGTTGTTAGACAAGCAGGGATTTATAAAATTGGTCTCCTGGAAGAAGACAGAGGGGATGGAAATAGAAAATAGATTTTACAGTAATATCAAGGGGACCTGTGAGAAGGAATTACAGTGTCAATGACTTATCATAAATGACTGTTACTTTCTCTGGAAGTGTCTTTTGTAGGCTTGTACAGATCCTTGACTGCAGGAAAAAACTTGTGCTTACTTTAGGTCTGTTTCTTTACTCTGACTTTTAATTTATTAGCACCATGCTCTAACCAACTGAGTTAACCAGCCACATTACTCTGCTTTTTAAATCTTTACTTACTTGTATTTCTGAAAGACCTCAATTATCTTAAAAATACCGACATGATTTTATAGTATTTAATATTTGCTACAATTAATTTTCTTTCTAAAATACAAGAACTCCCCATCGCCTTCAATAGAGATAGATATCATTAAAAGGTTAACTTAAAAACAAGACCACAAAGATAAAAAGCTGCATTTGCAATACATGTACTTGTTTGAACTTTTAGATTACATTTCTGCAATCCTTTATCTAAAGAGGGAAAGTAACTTGTATGCAATTTACAAAATAGAGTGAAGGCTGGTTGCCTAAATGTGGTTATATACTCATTGTTGTACAATTAACCTTTATTTCTTTTTAACCAGTTATTTTTAGAATGTAGATCTACTTAGTAATTATTATTGAATACTTTTTGATTGGTTATACCATTATGATGTCAGATGGAATCTAGTAATTTAGATCAGAGTAGGTATATATAAGAAAATCACTTTATCATTTGCTCATTTGTGTTCCTACTCCAAGCTATTTGTATGTGGAGCAAAGAAAACAGTATGTGTGCTTAAATACACATATATATAGACTCAGAACAATTATATATAAAATAGTTAGAATCCTGGCCTATAGTAAGCCCTGAATAAATGTTAGCTGTAATTTTTATAATTCTCATTAATATTCCCTCCCAAAAGGTTTATAGTGTCTTAACTCACAAGCACTTGAATTCAGACTACTGATGAATTCCTCCCACCCCCATCTTTAGCATACATTTCGCCAAATCTTATTCCTATACAACTGGCCACAAGATAGTTGTTGGACACTCGTGACTCTCCTACACTGTTCAAACTGGTTTTCGAAAACTCCCAAATAGCAAATCTCATTGGTTGCAAAACACCAAGTGCTTAACGCCTCACCCTCATTTTTCCTGTCTTAGTCCATGCGCCCTGCTCCTCACTACCAGCAGGGATGAATTAGCCTTCCTTTCTAATCACAAATGTCCCATGAACCTAGAAATCTTCTTTCACCTATTAATAATTCTATTCAGGAAACTAAAGGTCTGAGAAGAGAGCGATTTTCTTCATCCAGGGTATGCGTAAGACTACCCACGGATTCCCCTACAGGGCAGAATTACTCTACTTATATCTTTGGAGCTGTCTCCCTTTTAAGGCTCGAAAGACTATATACACCTCACCTGAAAGGTGAACGTACTGAAACCGGGAGCATGTTATACTTAAAACTATATCTACGGGATTATTGGACAGCGACCTTTGGGCCACCGCTGCTACTGCGCATGCGCCAAAACTGCCGCCTGCGTCTGCCTGGAATACCTGGTTCTCTCCGGTTGCCTTCGCTCTTCCCCGCCTCTTCTCCGGACTTCCGTTCGAACTTCCCGGTCTCGGCAGATTCCGCCAATCAGAAACGTTCTCCTTCAAGCCACGCCCCCATCACTCCTTCCGGGAACCCGAGCCTGATTTCGCTCACACCCTTTGCGTCCTTTCCTTACGTACGCTGCGCGCGGACGTCAGCCTCTGACGTCGTCGACCCCGCGCCGGCTCCCTCCCGGCCGGCTCCCGCCGACCGTTGGGCGGCCTACTGAAGCCTCTGTGTCAGGATTCCTTCCCACCCCGGAACCGCTCTCGCGGCGGCGACCCATGTGGGGGTTCAGGCTCCTGCGGTCGCCGCCGCTGCTGCTCCTGCTGCCGCAGCTCGGATTCGGAGACCCCTCTTTCTGCTCTCAGGCCAGAACCATGAACCCGGGCGGCAGTGGCGGTGCGCGATGCTCCCCCTCGGCCGACGGGCGCCGTCAGCAGTGCCTGCAGCTGTCCGCTGTGCCGGGAGCCGATCCGCAGCGCAGTAACGAGTTGCTCCTGTTGGCAGCGGCGGGGGAGGGACTGGAGCGGCTGGACCTCCCTGAGGACCAGGCGAAGGAGGAACCGCAACCGCCGCCTCAGCATCACGTCCTCTATTTCCCTGGGGATGTGCAGGTAACTCTGGGCCTGCCTGGGCATCTATCTGTTCCCTCCTCTTGTGCATATACGCGGTCACCAGATTCTTTCCTCGTGGCTGCCGCCGGGCTCCTTGCCTCACCTGAACGCACCCCCACTTGCACTCATCGGGGTGGCTCTTCGTTACTCCACGAAATCCAAAGCCATCCCTTCCACACCCCTGACCCCTTCCCTCCTGGAGCCTCAGGGGGAAGGCGTCCTGGGAGAGCTGGAATCTCGAAAGAGCCAGCTGTCAGTCCAGCTTCGAGAAGGTGGAATTTGAGACATAGGGAATGAGACACATAGGCGTATCCATTCCATAACCTGATTTCTCAGAGGACCGTGTGTGTGTGTGTGTGTGTGTGTGTGTGTGTTGGGCAGGGATTAAATTAGTTTAGCACGTAGTGTTTAGAAAACGCTGGCAGTAATTAAAAACAAGCAAAAAAATTACAAAGGTATGACTCAGTAACTCTTAAAAAAGGGGGGGTGGTGGAAGAAAAGGGACAGTAATTGCTAAACACGTTGGTATTTTGATGCTCATCTAAATTTTGTGGTTTTGCTTTTGTGTGATCTTTATTATTAATTTTATAGCTGTGGGCAAATATCCGGTTATGTTGTCCAGGAACCTGGGTCTTAATCTAAAACTGCATTGTCTAATATGGTGGCCATTAGCTATATGTAGCTATCTAAATTAATTAAAATTAAATAAAATTAAAAATCCAGTTTCTCAGTCATATTAGCTGCATTTCAAGTGCTCAGTAGCTACAAATGGCTTGTGTGTACTGGATTAGACAGCACAGAGATAGAGCGTTATCAGAGAGAACACACCCATCATTATAGAAAGTTCTCTTAGATAGCACTAATGTAGACAGAAGAAGCTAGAACATATGTAGATGTGTTTCTTATACTAACAATATTAGTTTATTGTTTTTGAAATTGATGCTCAAAAATGATATACTTAGAAACTTTGCTCTGTCAAATAATGATAAAATTGACTGTCAAATTGCAACTTGGTAAGAGGAAAAAAAATGACTGTTGATTGCGAATAAAAACTATGAAAAAAACTGGTATTTAAGAGGAAAAAAATTTACTCAGTTGGTGCCCTTGTGCTCAGATTGGGAAAACAGCATGTGGCATTTCTGAAAATGACTTCCAGAGATCTGTGGACAGCTATAATTATGATGGTGATAGTAATGACAACATTTATTGAGTACCTACTAAGTATTTTTAAAGTGTGTCAGTACAAGTCTTTAGGTGAGGTCTAAAAAGTCCTATATACAGTGTGAATATTATTAATACCTCCTTTTGTTTCTACATCATCCATTTCTCTGTTAGCCTTTTGGACAGTGATATACTGTTGATTTATGTAGAGTATGAAATGCTCTAAAAACCTTAAGTCTTTAGAGAAGAAAGTGCATCAAAAGGCTTTTGAGGCCAGATTACCTGGGTTTGAACTCTGATTCCAAACTTCTTAGCTTTAAAATCTCTGGACAATTGTTAAATCTTTCTGTATTGCAGCTCCCTCAACTATAAAATGGGAATAACGGTTTATAGGGTGTCAATGGAGATTACATATGTGAATACTCAATGAGTTCTGGTCTCCTCTCTTCTTTCTGGTAATTTTTTAAATTACTGGAGGACCGTACCTCTGTTCTTGGACTTTTCCTCTGCCTACCATCAGTCCCTTAGTAATGATCTCCTTCAGTCTCATGACTTTACATACTACGTAAACCTTGACAACTCTTGGCAATTGTTTATCTAGCCTAGACATATTCCCCGAACATTAGACTCACCAGTCGCATGCATCATTATTTCCTTTTGGATATTTAGTAGATATCTTAAACCTAAAATATCTGGGTCTTTATCCCTGTGCAGACTTCCTCATCTCAGTTGATGGAAACTACGTTTTCAGTTGTTTAAGCTAGAAGTCGTGAAGTCATCCATTATACTTCTCTTTTACACTTCGTATCTAATTCATCATCACATCCAATGGCTTTACCTTCTCATTGTGTCTAAAGTGATAATAATTGTTTAAAACCGTAAGTCAGATCGTGCCACACCTCTGCACAAAACTCTTCAGTGACTTTCCATGTCACTCAGAGTAAGAGCCAGAGTCTTCTCCATGTCCTACAAGGCTTTTCACTTATCTCTACCTTTCCCCACGCTGTTACCTATCTGACTTTTTCTCTTTTACTCTGCTCCAGCCTCATTGACCTTGGTATTTCTCAAGGCATACTTCACCTCAAAAGCTTTGCACATACTGCCTGCAACAGCCTTCCTGTACATATCTGTAGGTTCATTACCTCACCTCTTCCAGGTCTGCTCAAGAGTCAGGTTCTCACTGAGGCCTTTTCTGACCATTTTATTTAATAATCATAGTATACACAGGCTCCCTGTCAACTTTTTTTCATTATTTCTGTTTCATTTACTGTATGTTATTTTTCATTTAGGGTTTTGTCTACCTTCTACCACTAAAATGTAAGCTCATGTCCTTTTGTTCACTGATATATCTGTGATACTTGGTGACTGGCATGTAATAGGTGTTCAGTAGATAACTTGTTGCATGAAGGAATATATGTAAGTTGCTTTGAACGATACATGAATTGCTTGATACACGTTGGCTATTATGTAAACTGTTGTTAGGCTGATTTCCTCATGTATATTTTTGCACTTGATTCTTTTGAGCCTAATATTTATCCTTAATGAAATTTTCCCGGTTAGATATAGCCCATCTTTTTAGTGTATTACTCCTTTAGAATGCTTATTTAGGTTTGTATCATATATAGATTAAGTAAGCATTCTTTTTATAGCTTTATTTTTAATTTCAATAAATATTGAACAGAATAGAGCTAAACAGAATTTTGTAAGATATTTTAGAGGCTCTGCCTCATCTTGACATTGATTCATTGTTTGGTGTTAATTGGATATGGTTGTCCATGTAATTTTAAATTCTCCTAATTACTGTTACCTTTTTTTTTTTTTTTTTTGAGGCAGAGTCTCACTGTGTTACCCTGGGTAGAATGCAGTGGCAGCTCAACCCAGTGGCAGACTCATCATAGCTCACTGCAACCTCAAACTCCTGGGCTCAAGTGATCCTCTTGCCTCAGCCTCCCAAGTAGTTGGGACTATAGGCGCATGCACCATGATGACCAGCTAATTTTTGTGGTCATCTTTTGTTGTATGTTCCTTTTTATTCTGTACTTGTCCTTTATCATTTGAATTATAGGAAAGCTGAGACCATAGTAATTTAAATTTTTTTAGATATCTCTTTATGTTTTTCTTGTCCATCGGTAATGATTTTGAAGGGAGATCAGGATTTTTGTAAAAGTAGGTGCTTTCGGCCGGGCGCGGTGGCTCACGCCTGCATCCTAGCACTCTGGGAGGCCGAGGCGGGCAGATTGTTTGAGCTCAGGAGTTCGAGACCAGCCTGAGCAAGAGCGAGACCCCGTCTCTACCAAAAATAGAAAGAAATTTTTAATTGGACAGCTAAAAACATATAGAAAAAATTAGCCGGGCATGGTGGCGCAGGCCTGTAGTCCCAGTTACTTGGGAGGCTGAGGCAGGAGGATTGCTTGAGCCCAGGAGTTTGAGGTTGCTGTGAGCTAGGCTGACGCCATGGTACTCTAGCCCAGGCAACAGAGTGAGACTCTGTCTCAAAAAAAAAAAAAAGTAGATGCTTTCCAATTTTGAGTTATCTTTTTAAAGCCTCAGGATATAGAATTATATTTATCTCCTTTCAGTGTAATAGTACAATCTGATGAATTTTGACAAGTGTTGGAATTATGTAACCACCACTATAATCATGTTATAGGAGCATCTGTGTCATCCTAAGAAGTACCCCCCTGTCTCTCTTTGTGGTCAGTTCTTTTTTCCCAGCCCCAGGTAACCACCGATGTGCTTTCTTTCATTATAGTTTTGTGTTTTCTAGAATTTCATTAATTTGAAATCACATATAGGCTTTTGTGTCTAATTTCACTTAACATAATGCTTTTGAAATTCATCTTTATTGTTGCCTGTGTCAGTAATTTGTGCCTTTTATTTACTGAGAAGTATTCTATGTATGGATGTATAATTTGTTTATCCATTCAACAGTTCATACACATGTGGGTCATTTTTAATTTTAACTTTTAAAAATTTTGCTTTCCTAAAGGGTAAGATACATATATGACCATGCCCTAAGTGGTATGGCTTGGTCATGTTCCTTGGGGCTTCCTGTGCTCTCATCAGGCAGCCCTCTTAGGTTGGATCTTTTTCTGATCATTTTAGCCTGCTTACTTGGGATGTGTACTTTATGCTCAGCAAAGATGTTTGCATGTGTCATTTATGATAGAAATTTATTAGTCCATTTTATCCTGCTATAACAGAATGCCTGAGATTGGGTAATTTATAACGAATAGAGATTTATTTAGCTCATGATTCTTCTAGAGGCTGGGATATTTACATCAAGGGACCCACATGAGGGCCTCCTTGCTGTGTCATCCCGTGGCAAAAGATGAAAGGGTAAGGCGAGGGAGGAAGGGGCGAAACTCATCCTTTTATTAGGAACCCACTCCCAAGATAACAGCATTAATCCATTCATAAGGGCAGAACCCTCATTGACCTAATAATCACCTCTTAAAGACCCCCCCCCACCTCTCAACATTGTTGCATGGGGATTACGATTCCAACACATGAACTTTGAGGGACACATTCAAACCATGGCAGAAGTACATCTTGTACCCAATATAGGTCTCCTTGCTCTGCTTTAAGGGTGGATCCCCTGGCTTAAATCTATCGTGAATGTCTCCAAATTCTTGGAGTCGTATGTCAAGTTTTCCTAAAATTGCTTTGTGTATTACTTCAGTAGTGTGGGGTGGGCCTATAAATTTTTACAGGTCACTAAGCATCTAACTGGAGTAGTAAGCATCCCTTAATCTCTCCAAGACATTCTCTTGCTGCCTGCCTTACTGGGGATGAGAAGCATTACCTTTATTACCCCTTACCTCCTGCAGGGATGGTAAGTGCATTGTGTTCCCAACCAGGATGAAAACTCTCTACAAAGAAAGCCCTCTTGTCCCTTAGTCTTAAACTGTAGACTGTAGTCCTTTTCTGTAGATTGGCCATGGGTAATAGCCTGGGTTGTAGAACCAGTTTTAGCTGCCTCTTAGCAAGTCCTTTTGGAATGTCTTGTGCCTCTTTTTAGATAGAATATGGAAGTACATTTCTATTGTTCTTAGATCAGGGCTTTGACACAACAGTAATGTTCCTATTTTTACAGTTTAGTACACATAGTTCCTTAGTGTTAGCATTTTACCCCCTCTGATCATGTAACCTGGGGCTTATCAAGGAAAATATCAAGTTTCTGGATTTAGAGCACCTTCTGTGTGGTAGAGACTAAACTGAGAATCATAAAATCGGGGTTCATTTTGGCTTATTAGCTACATCACTATATAATATAAATAACTATAGTTTCTAGGACTTCAGGTTCCTTAACTATAAAAAGCATTTAAATGAGTCCTTCCTGTGCTAAGTCCTATGATTTTATAATAATTGTGTATATAATAAATCTAGGTGTGCAAATGGCAATAGCAGAATCCAAAACATGTCAAATGGTAGCCTTCTGGAAGTTAATATTTTTAACATATATGGCAAACTCCTCATCTTAATGAAATAAAACTGTTAAGGAGTTGAGCAGCATAGTGGGAAAATTATCAAAGGACATGAACAGATACTTAACAACAGAAAAAAGTGAAAATTGTCAGTAAACAGAAAAAGTTTCACCTGATTAGGAATCAAAACATGCAAATTAAATCACAAGTAAAACATCATTTTACCCCAGTAGCAAAGATTTTTGAAAAATAATGCTAATATCCATTAGTATTAAGGGTAGGTAAGAATATGGGAAAATAAACACTCTTGTATATGTCCAGTGGAAGTGTAGATTGGTATTAACCTTACTGATGTCTAAAAATTATAATGCAAATCTATATTGATAAGGAATCATGCCTGTAATATATTTTTAAGTCAAAACTCTGTGTAAGCTTGCTATTGCTTATTGGAAGAAAAATATGTTCTCGTATACATACTTTTATATGTGTATGTATACTTAAGAAAACTGGACTGCTAGATACCAAAGTTTTAATAATGATTATTTGTAATTGGTGGCTTTATAGATAATTTTTCTATCTTCCTTATGCCTTCGTATATAGAATGCATTTTTGATAGTATTTTTTATTAATTTTAATTTTTTAAATAGAAAAATGTACATATTCTTAAAAATTCAGGTTATTTAAGGTTTTACGTTGAAAAGTAAGTCTCTCTTTCATCCCACTCCCTCCAATTGCCCATTTCCCTTCCCCAAGGCTTTTACTGTTAGTAATATTTATTCATTTTCGTATTTTTTTAGAGACAAGGTCTTGCTCTGTCACCCAGGCTGGAGTGCAGTGGCGTGATCATAGCTCACTGTAGCCTTGAACTCCTGGGCTCAGGCAATTCTCCTGTCTCAGCCTCCCTAGTGGCTGGGGCTACAGGCATGTGTCATGATACCTGGCTAATTTTTAAAAATTTTTTTGTAGAGACGTGGTCTTGCTATATTGCCCAGGCTGGTCTCACACTCCTGGCCTCAAGCGATCATCCTGCTTTGGCCTCCCAAAGTGCTGGTATTACAGGTGTGAGCCACCACGCCTGGCCTGTTACCAATATTTATATCCTTCCAGAGACATTGCATATTTATGCAAAAAATTTTTTCTAACACAAATGTAGTATAGCATACTGGATTTTTTAGCCCTTATTTACAACCCATATGAGTACTCATAGAGCTGCCTCATTTCTTTTGCAGAAATAAATATTCTTATACATATTTATTTGTGCATATATGCAGTTATATCAATGAGATAAAATTCCTAGAAGTGGAATTACTAGGTCAAAAGAGAGGTGCATTTAAAACTGATACAGATTGTTACTGTTGGAAATAAGGAAAACCCGCAACACTATTTCTCTCTCACATTGTACATCCAGTCCTTTAGCAAATTCTGTTGTCTCTACCTCCAAAATATGTTAGAATCTGACCACTTCTTAGCACTTCCACTTCTGCTACTACTCTGGTTCTAGCCACCTTCTCGCATCGTGATTATGTTTCAGCAGCCTCCTACTGGTCTTTCTGTTTCAGGTGTTTCCCCTTCACACATAGGAGCCAGAGTAATCCTTTCAAAACAGCTTCTATCAGCACCTCTCCTCTTCCCCAACAATCTCTCCCTCCTTTGTAATCACTTTTGCTCCATTCACTTCACTAGAGCCACACCGGTCTCATTGCTGTATCTTGGTTATGTCCAGTGGGCTCCCAGTTCCTTCCTCCTGAAATGTCCACATTGCTCACTCCCTTAGTTCCTTCAGGTCCTTCTTAACTATCAGTTTATTGGAGAAGCCTTTCTTACCATTCTGTGTTAAATAATAATTTTCTACCCTCTCCAAACTTTATACTTCTTTTCCCCTGTTTAATTTATTATATTCCATTATACTTATCACCATCTAATATGTTTTGAGCTGTCCAATATGGTAGCCACTACCTACTTATAGCTATTGACCACTTAAAATGTTGTTAGTCTAACCAAGGAACCAAATTTTTAATTGTATTTAATTTCAGTTAATTTAAATTTAAATTTAAAAACTGATAACTCAGTTCAGTTCCTGGAAAACTTTTAAGTATATTTGGAACAACTTGTGTATGTAAATTTACACTTTCAACTGTAAATTTTATGAAATCTAAATTCAGATCAAGTATTTCCAATGAAAATTTAGCATTGAAATTGAGATGTGCTATAAGTGTAAAATGCACACTAGATTTCAAAGAATTAGTAAGAAAAAATTAATCTCCCAGTAATTTTTAATATTGGTTACATGTTGAAATAATATTTTGGACATATGTAGCTCAATAAAAGATATTAAAATTAATTTTACCTGTTAACTTTTTACTTTTTTTAATGTGGCTACTACAACATTTTATATGTGGTTCAATTATATTTCAGTCAAACATTGCTACTGTATTTACTTGTGGAATTGTTTATTGTGTCTTTGCACTAGACTCTCCTTTTTTTTTTTTTTTTTTTGAGACTGTGTCTGGCTCTGTCACCCAGGGTGGAGTGGCATGATCATAGCTCACTGTAGCCTCGAACTCCTGGGGTCAAGAAATCCTTCTGCCTTAGCCTCCTGAATAGCTGGGACAATAGGCGCATACCACCGTGTCTGGCCATTTTTATTGATTAGTTGGATGGTTGGTTGGTTGGTTGTAGATCCAGGGTCTTGCTTTGTTGCACAAGCTAGTCTTGAACTCCCAGCCTCAAGTGATCCTCCTGCCTCAGCCTCAGGCATAAGCCACCATGCCACTTAGACCCTTAAAAATGAATGCACTCCATGTGGGCAGGGATTTAGTCTGTTTTATTCCCTGCCCAATCAGTTGGTATCTAGTACATTTTATAGAATAAATTTGAATGAATTGCCTCCCCTTTTTAAAAACAGTCACTATGAATAAATATTAAGAGGAAAACAAAATTTATTTATATGTCCTAGTAACTGAATAAACAAAAAGTTATTGATAATATATAGACTGACTATAAATAAACAAGATCCAAATACAAAAGGTCAAAGGATATTAATAAGCAAGAGTAGAAATCCAGTTGGCCAATAAGTATATTAACAAAATTTCAACTTCATCCTAGTTTTCAATAAATTCAAATTTGAATAAGTTATCCTGTACCTATGAAATTTCACAAAGAAAAATGAAAAATTATACATACCTTTCTGGAAAGCAGTTTTGTAGTTTATATCACCAATCTTAAGTTATGAATATTCTTTGACCTATTAATAGTTTTTCCATGTCTAGGAATTTACATTTAAGGATATAATCACAGAGATGTACAAAGACTTTAATGTTCATTGCAGCTTTGTTGTAACACCAAAATTGAAATCATACATACTGTTCAGGTTGCTAGAGGAATCCAAAGAGGGATAGTTGCAGGATGGCAGCTTAGGGAAATATTTTAACATTCTGTTACTCAAAAAGCCTGATGACCCAAATTTATATTTTTAGTTGATGTGTTAGGAAAATTGATCATGTAGATACTAAGTAAAATTTATTAAACATGCTAATAATCCTTCTAAATTGCTTTATTTTTAAAATTCTTGCTGTTCTATGTAGGAATATTTTATTTTCCTGTCTCTTGATGCATTTGAGGCTTAAACTGAAGAAGTGATTTGTTCAAAATCTTGTAACAGGAAAGTAATGACATTTAGTTTTCATTTCTAGTACATTAACCATAGGTCATTGTAACATCCTAACTTCAACTGCAGTAAAAATGGGAAACTATTTTGTAGAAATAGTTTTATGTAAATATGTATTTAATGCTTATTTCATCTTTCTTACCTTTCAGAATTACCACGAAATTATGACTCGTCATCCTGAGAATTATCAGTGGGAAAACTGGAGTCTAGAAAATGTTGCCACCATTTTAGCCCACCGGTTCCCCAATAGTTATATTTGGGTGATCAAGTGTTCTCGAATGCATTTGCACAAATTCAGCTGCTATGACAATTTTGTGAAAAGCAACATGTTTGGTGCTCCAGAACACAGTACTGACTTTGGGGCTTTTAAACATCTTTATATGTTATTAGTTAATGCTTTTAACTTAAGTCAGAATAGTTTATCAAAGAAAAATATGAATGTTTGGAATAAGGACTCCACAGCATCTAATTGTAGATCCAATTCTTCTCATACTACAAATGGTTGCCAGGGAGAAAAAGAGAGGACCTGTGAAAAATTTGATGAACCTGCCACGAGATTTTATCCACCATCACTAAATGGTGCGTCTTTTACTTTGATTGGATTCAGTAAAGGTTGTGTTGTTTTGAATCAGTTGCTTTTTGAATTGAAAGAAGCCAAGAAAGATAAGAACATAGATGGTTTTATCAAAAGCATAAGAACAATGTACTGGCTGGATGGTGGTCATTCTGGAGGAAGCAATACTTGGGTTACTTATCCAGAAGTCTTGAAAGAATTTGCCCAAACAGGGATTATTGTTCATACTCATGTAACACCTTATCAAGTACGTGATCCAATGAGATCTTGGATTGGAAAGGAGCACAAGAAGTTTGTTCAGATACTTGGGGATTTTGGTATGCAGGTGACTAGCCAAATTCATTTTACAAAGGAAGCTCCTTCCATAGAGAATCACTTCAGGGTTCATGAAGTGTTTTGAAATTACAAGAATATTAATGTATTAATTGTTCAGTGGAAGAAGATAAGTATTTTGAACGTTATAAATTCAAGTAATGAGATGTAATTCATAGATGCATTGTCAGTTTTTGGGGTATGGGAGAGGCACACATTCCTAAATTATGAGTGTAATGTGCAGTGGTATTCCTTGCTTGTGAATGTGAACAGTTTTTAATTTGGATTGGGTTAGAATTAGTTAATTTGAAATCTAACAAGGCGGTTTGTGATAATCCAATGAGAGAGAAAATCCTTAAAAATGAAAGTTATAATACAGTTCTTATAAAAGGTAACTAAAATTGTTACTGTTGGAAGTAGTTGGTTTTCTGAGTAATGTTTTAAACTAATTTTGATGCCATTTTAACCATAGTTGTTTGGGCACTCAAAACTTGAATGGAAACACTTCATTTTTCTTCAGACAAAGCAAAAACACAATGTTTCCCATCATTTTGGAATAACTGTACCCTGCCTCTTGTGTTATGTAAACTTAGGACACATTCTTTAACGTGCCACTGAGTATTTTTTTCTTGAGAGTCAAAATATATTTGTTTACAAATGTTCAAAAATGTGCAATAGTGTAAAGCTGGTTTTTAAAAACATTATAGCTGGTGCAGTAGCACGCACCTTTAGTCCCAGGTACTTGGGAAGCTGAAGCAAGAGGATCGCTTGAGCTAAGGCTGTAGTGCATTATGATTGTGCCTGTGAATAGCCACTACACTCCAGCCTGGACAACATGGTGAGACCCCCCATCTCTTAAAAAAATTACACTTAAGCACTGTGGCATAATTTTTGACAGTTTTTAATTGATTATTTTGGATAAGACATTTTGGGGTCCTTAAATCTTGGCCCCAAAAAACCAGTTGTTTTGGAAAGTTGGTTTAAATTGAGCGTAATTATGTATATTGGATAAAAATGTACTATAGAGAAAATTTCAAATTTTTCATTATGTCAAGTCAGTCTTTTGAAAGATATCAACTTAGGTAAAATAAATATATAATGTTCTATTTGTTAGTGCTCTATTGAAAAGGAAACAGATTCATAGATCTAAATCAATGTTTCTCCAGAAGCATGATTTTGTCTGCCAAAAGAAAATAGCTCTCTTTGGCCAAAATGCAAAATTATATTGCTATAAGAAAAGTTACAAGGGAAAGTTTGAAGACACAAATGATTTAATTTTGGCTCAAAAACTGAATTTGCTTAACACTGCTACATAATTTGGGTGAAGTTTCCTTCTGCCCATTTTTCATGACCTACATAAATACATTTTGAGAAACCAAGATCTAATGAATGTCAACCAACATTGAAACATAGTTGTGTGATTACAATAAAAGGTGAGTGGTCACTTTATTAATAATTAACTTTTGCAGGTCATGAAATAAGCAGGGAAACAACATGCTGCTTTAGGACTGAAAAAAAATAAGACAGTGAAGCTTAATATCTTAATGACCCAGTAGACCTAAATTTATAAAACCACATAAAATAAAAATGTTAATTTCTTGGTTTCTTCCCAGAATTATATTTTAATGACTCTATAAATACATTCCAAATATTCAGAGATTCATGAGAAAGGATTCTTACTTAGAATAACATCCCTTTTTGGTATTTTAACACTTAATTCTATAAACCACAAAGCAGTATCTCTAAATGGTTTTTTTTTTTAGACAAAGTAGTTTTATATTGCTTCATTTTCTTTAAATACCTGCTGTTTCTTTTGAGACCAAAAATTCCCCTCAGGGAAACCAAGACAGCCTGATTCTAACATTTTGCATATTACCTTGCCTTTAAGCACTATGATTGGATGGCTTTTTTCAATTTGTTTAATAATCCTTGGTTAAATTCACATGTATCTAATGTAAAATAGCTGAGTTACTGAATGCTGTACTGAGGGGGGAAAGAAAAGGCATTTATTTTCACAGGATTAACTGAAATGGAAAAGTAGGACTTTTAGCAGAAGAATTCATTAAAAAAAAAAATCAGAGTTCTTTAGCTATCCAGTCATGTGAATGCTTAATTATAATTGTTATATGCCGAATGGATATTAAGAATAACTCACTGGGCACATAGAACTGCCATTGGAGCAAAATGAGACAATGTTGAAAAGTAAAAATATTTTCTGGAATGAAAATATATTCAAGTTGATCCATATTCAGATGTTTTCTGTTTAATACTTCAAATTGGTCCTTTCTCCACATTTGTTTAAAACTGTTATTGTAAATGTGCATCCTTTTGGAGTGTGCCTTTGTCATGAGTCAATTGGGAAACATAGTCCTACAAATAATAAAGTTATTACCACCACAGCATAAAAGTATAATTGTATTAAAGTTAATAATCTACAGAGTTTGTTTGGATGTGCTTTGTATTATTAACATTGTTAAAACTTCAGATAATTATTTGAAAAGAAGCTATTTCTCTTCATCTTGCCCGTTTGGGTTTGTATACAGTACGTCCTCACTTAACGTCATTAGTAGGTTCTTAGAAACTGCAACCTTAAGCAAAATGATGTATAATGAAAACAGTTTTTTTCTTATCAATGTTATAACTGAACAACAATGAATGAAATTATGTTATTCAAGGACTTGTCTTTTTGCATTAAGTCACAGTTTCCAGGAACCTGTTGATGTTAAGTGAGGACTTAGTGTATCTCTTTTCATTAACCTCCGTATTTTTCAAGTGAGCAACTCAGAATTTTTCTTTAAAAATACATCTCTCTCCCTTTTAAACTGCCCAATAAAAAATTTGTATTATATCCCTTTCTTCTATTGGATTTCCCAGAGAATAAAATCTCTTTAACAAGTAAGTTCTTCCTTTTCTATGCTAATCATCTCAGGTATTCCTTTAGCTCCGTAAGAGACTTGGTTAGAATATGGTGTGATCTATTTTTTGTTTCATTCATGTAATATCTAAACACCCACCAAGGGTAAGTAGGGTCTAGGTAATGAGGATATAGGACAGACAAAAAGACCCAGCATGTTAGTATGGAAATGTGTAACACACTAAAGCTTAAGAGGTAAAATCTGAAACAAAAGGTAGTATTCATAAAAGAGCTATTCTGTTTCATTTCAGAGGGCCTTTAAGAGGAACATACACTAGAGGATAAGATCTAGACTAGACCTCATCCGTAAACTATTTGCTCTTTACAAAGGCAGAGAGATCCAGCAGCTCTTACACCAGTTAATGGTAAAGACAGGCAAAGTCACTTAGGATCATCATTTTAGTATCCCAATTAATGAACTTAAAGAGAATACTACTTAGGTATATTTAAGACACCCAAACACTGATGGCTTGTGTGCTTGAAAACAGACTAAGGTAACTCTGGAGATGTGTGGATGACTGCCAATCTATGTTAGTTCCTCCTGACTACATCTATTTTTTAACACTGGGGAAAAAGAGTCACAGCAGCACAGTTCTAATTCCATCCAGACCTACCTTCCAGCTTCCTGCCTTTTTTTTTTTTTTTTTTTTTTGTCAACTCCTTAGATTCAGCTCTGATGTCTGTTGGCAACTGTTTATAGGTGATAGAAAAGCCTCGTTACTAAGGTTCTTTCCAAATGCTCACATAGCTGCTGTTCAAAAGGATGAAGGATACAAATTAAGTCTTGTTGACTTTGTTTCCCTTGTTTTGATATTTCATGAAAGTGGAGAAGTTTGAAATTAATTACTGAATAAATAGAATTCCGATGTACTCATGTATCACAAGAAATGCTTTTAATGTTCATGAAAAGCTAATAATTAAATTATATACATAGTATTTTAAAAAATATTTTGGAAGGATAAGGTGAACAAAAATCCAAATACTACGGAACTACAGAGTCCAATCTGCCCACCTAGTTGTTCAGCCTCTTTTTTCAAAGGCAACCACTGTCACTGGTTTCTTGTGCATCCACGCAGAGATAATCCTATGCATATGCAAATGTATATATACAGTATATCTTCTTTTACACCATGGCAGCATAGATTCAAACCTTTCTTCTGTGAAATTACATTGGAAAAATTTCATGCCTGTACATATACTTCTGCCTCATTCTTCAACTGCATAGTATTCCATTTTTTGTATTACACTCTGCTGTCTATCTGTTCATCATTAGTTTTAGTTTGAATCTTATCTATGTATTGATAGCAAGCAGTGCAGTGAGAAGTTTTGTTGGCAGAGAAAAAAGATTCCTTTGTGCTTCAGGTCAAGCCCCCAAACTTTAGCCAAAGAAAAGCTATGTAATCTATTCAGAAGTATTTGAGGTGTGTAGCACATAAGGGAGAAAGAATGGAGAACTAATGATCTGGTCACCGCAACTGTAACCCCAGTTTCTGTCACCTATAGCTATGTGAGCCCAGACACTCATTTAAGCAATCTGGGTTGAATAGATGGTTTCTAAAATCCCTTCTAGTGGGGAAAAAAAAAAAAAAAAACTCTAAGATTTAGAATTCCTGAGAAGTTGCCGCTAACATATACTGCATAATATTTTATACATTAAAAATAAACATCTCATTTGGTCTTAACCCAGTAGGCAAAAAAGATTAAAATATTTTGTATCTAAAATACACAGACCCTAATGTTAAAAATTATGACCAGGGAAATAAATTTAAAACTTCCCAAAGGGGTCATCTTTAGCTTTCTAAATATTATATTGTAACCTCAAATCTCTCAGCAAAGAGGGAATATTATTAAATGGAGTAACTATCACCAGCCATCAACTATGTACCTGCTGCCCTTGAACTATCCCCTTGCATTTTATAGCCTTGAACTATCTCCTATGAAGTACATATTAGTTCTATTTTAAAGACGGAAATAAGCTTCATAAAAGTTATTTAACTTGTAATAAGGTCACCTAGTTTGCTTCCCCACTGAGCAACTTAATTACAATGAATATTCACAGTGGGCAAATTGTAATCTGTTTTACTTCCAAGTTTTCTACATGACTCTGGATTTATACTTTGTACAGATTCTCTCCTACTGGCTAAGGAAAAAAAAAAAACTAAGGAAGATTTATTCAAAGCTGACTATAAGTACTGTGCAAACTAAGACGGGTTTTATCTTTTTCCTTCCTGAAGGAAAAGGAATCATTAAGAAATTCTTTGCTTAGCCTAAGTAATCAAAGATCAAAATCTGACAATTAGATCTAGCTAATATGTTAAAACAATTCTTTTTCTGATGATGGACTCTTTTTTCATCTTTGTTGACCTGAGTAACTTCATTATCTCTTTCGAAAGATGCTTAGGAAATTCAGAATTTTTTATATACTTTCCCTTATTTACTATAATTTGCTTTTTATACCTGGAATTAATCCAAC
Source organism: Indri indri (assembly GCA_004363605.1). Taxonomy (NCBI): domain Eukaryota; kingdom Metazoa; phylum Chordata; class Mammalia; order Primates; family Indriidae; genus Indri; species Indri indri. The sequence continues at coordinate 41,156 of RJWJ010006168.1, forward strand.
TCCAAACACAGGACTTGAGTGGGTGGATTATCTTCAATAGAGAAAATGATTTTCTCCATAATTAAAACATACCAAATTGACGTACTCAGAGATCGCTTTAGCGGGCACATTTGTGTTCAGTAAATATATTTGGTCTTTCTTCAATGACATTACAATATAATTACTAGGTGCAAAACAAAGAATAGCACAGATCCACACACAATGGCTCACTGTTTTCAATGACATTATTAGGATCTCTCATTTATTCACTCTTTAAAACATATTCTTCTTTTAAAAAAGGGATAGGTGAAAAAAAAAAAAACTAGTGGCAAAACTTTAATTAGGTTAAGGTTTAGACATAGGTATAAATTAAAACTGATTTATTTTCTAACATTCAAAAATGAAAAAAAGGGGCAGACCTGACATTGGGTGGCAAGAAAGACCAGGATCAGATCAAACGTTTGTTTTGGACAAATCACAAAACTAATAATTCAAATCACTATCATCAAATCCAGTAATTCTCAGTCCTGATTATGCATTGAAACACGTTATGAAGTCTATACCAAAACCCAATATACTGAATCAAAGTCTACAAAGTTGTGGCCTTGGCACCTGCATGTTTAAAAAAGCTCATCAAAAGATTCTAATTCTAGGAAAAAAAAAAAAAGATGCTAGGCAAATGTAGTAGACATTGTTGGTTGCCCACCTTTTTGCCTTTCCTATCAGAAACCTGATTTAAAAAAAATTATTCATTCCCCCATATATACCTCATACGCCTCAAAGGAAGAGGATTCTATTCTTAACTCCACTAGACCCAACTGCCTTGTATAGATGGACAGGTGTAAGCCACTTTTGAGCAATGAGACCCAAAAATTTGAAAGCGAATTCTGGAAAAGCTTTCTCATATTAAGACAGAGCCCCTGGAATCCAGCCTGACTCTTCCACTGCATGTAAATGAAGATGCACAAGGCCCCAACTGCTACTGGCAATCATCCCATGACCACGAGGGTAGCCAGCCTTAGGATGATGCCAATGCTGTGGGTGAAAAGAAGGGAAAAAAGCTCCCAAGTTTCTTGACATTACTGAATTACTGGATTGGAAACACTGAAGTCCATTCTATCAGTGGATTTCATGTATCATGATTCAATATATTTTCTTATTAAGTCATTTTAAATTGGATTTTTAGTGATTTGCAACTGAAAGCTAATGGTCCCAGTACAGTATTCTCTAATCTGTAATAATCTTTATCATATAGATACGACACATACTCCTTCATACTTATTTTGTAAATCTGAATTTGATTTTTCTTTCCTATTTTAACAAAGTATATCTTTAAAAATTTATATCTTTATACTTTTCCAATATTTGAGCTAAATAAATTTTATTAAAATGTTTATACTCGTTGCATTCACTTAATTATTTACTCAAAGTTCTTGCTGTAGGCTTTGTCTTGAATGTGTAAGACCATTTGCCTTGCATAGAAGTCCCTGTATTCCTCTGGTAATTCAGCTAGTGTTTTTAAGGCTCTGTCCAAAATTTGTGCAGCTCTTGATGCTGCTATAGGATCTTTGTTTCCATAGGTATCCGTTTTATCATAGCATTCAGATGGAAGGTGCTTCCAAAAGATATTCACTCCCACTCCAAACTCTTCAGAAATTACATTATGGAACCATAAAGCTGGAAAAAGTTTTTAAAAACAAGTTAAAAATAAAACCTACAGTTTAAAAAAAAAACCCAAAATGTCAGTGAAATATCACGAATTGCATATAGCCAATGTAAGAAATAATTCTTGTAACCAGATCCCTTCGTTAGCACACTCTCAGCTTTTAACAGAAACATTTTAACTTTTATGAATTGCCAACAAATTTTAAGTGTCAATAGCACAACCCTTACTTTTAAAACCTTTAGAAATAGCAATTTTTCCTTTTAACTTGAAAGACATAATAAAAATATATTTCTTTTGTAGTTCTCTAATTTGGGGCTATGTTTTGTGTTGCTTGTTTACAATTCCTAAGTCATGCAACCACATACATCAAAAGTGTTTATTTTTTTGTACACAGAACATTTCAATTATTTGAAGAGTATCTTTGACCTTTTCTGATTCGGTACAGTACTTCTGTCCTCAAAGACTTCCTGTTCAAGCTGCAATCTGGTTTTCTAACTTGCTTAAATTTGCATCCATTGTAGCCTCAGTTTTATATTTCTAATGCAATTATAATCGTCTTATATTTCTTTCAGCTCTTTTATAATAAGTATATAGAACTACAACAAATATTTTGGTGGTGGATTAGGACATACCTAATTAATTTTTTACTTTCACTAGAAAGTTTGTTTTCAATTGAGTCTAAACATTTTCAAAATATAGGTGCTGGAAGAATACTAAAGCCACAATATGTAATAACAAAGATGGACTACTAATCACATCAAAAGTGTTTAATTTTGTGAAAGGGAGAAAGGAAGGTTTAAATTTTAGAAACAAATTCATTTTAAGAGTGCTCCAGGAAAAACAAAAGCTTGAAATATTTTGATTTGCAAAACTGGTTTTCAAACATGGTTTTAATCTCAACTACACTTTCTTTTCGGAATCTTTTTTTTTCCTTATTCAATATAATAGGAATAAAAAGCTAACCATTCTGTTAAATTCAAATCCAAAGATGGGACTTTTGCTTTTGTTTCAAAGTATATGCAAATGTTCAAGTACTTCTGGTTTTTTCTTTTTCTTTTTTTACAGTTGTATATAGAATAACTGCATAGCCTTTAAACATGCCACCAAAATACAAAAACCAAAAATCTAAATATAAATTTTAAAAAAATGGCAATGGATTTCAAGACTAATATGCTGTTTTTTCCCAATGAATATAAGAATAAAAAGTAAATGCATCAAATTCTTATAGATAATCAATTATATGAAGGACATTATATCAGGCCCTTAGGGGAATACAAAGATTAACAAGACATAGTTCCTTGTCCTCAAGGAATTTATAATTTAGCCCCAAATGAAATCATCATATTTTTATCTTTATTAATTTTTTACTTAATTCTATCACTGAAATGGGGTGTTAATGATCATTAATATATTAATTTAGATATGGGAAATACAACTATATAAGTAGAATTTGTTAATGCATCCCTTTAATCTTAATTATGATTTTTATAATCTTCAGGTGTTCACTTTTAAGTACTAATTGCAGATGTTAATTACATTGTTGTGGTTACTAATAACATGGAAATTTTATGGACTAATGCCTATTTACTGAACAAAAATTAAGTGACATGAATTCAAACTGTATAGAAAAATAATGTACACAAAAGATAACACAGGTGTTGAGATTATAACATTTTGATATTTAATAAAATCTTCAATCTATTTTGGCTTTGAAAAATATTTACCATTCTTTGGTAAATTGTGTGACATAGTTCTAAAATATGTATATGTAAATATTTTAAAAATAAAATAATTTGTAAAACCAACTAGGTATAATCTTTTCCCGGATATAAAGTGTCATACTTGATGTCAGTTAATAAAATAACTTAGAGTACCGTATTATATTTATAGGTTACCTTTGAAAAATAAGACGTTAATGTTATAAGCATTTGCCTACTCATACTTTAAAAACACAAAGTTGTGTACAAAAATCATCTTGTATAGGACAGGATACATATAACAAATATACATTTGTATTAAAAAAAAAAATCACGTAAAGGATGAGTGACATAGTATAGATTTTATAAACAGCACATTACTGAAGTCTAGAAATCTTACCGGGAATGAATAATACATCACCAGCTTCAAGGGAACATTCATATCTTCTAGCCTTGGAAAAGAGTGGATATTTAGCCAAGTCTGGGTTATCTATATTCAGAACTTCTGATTTAGTACCTGAAAAGTTCCAAAAAGGGTAATATAGATTGGGGAAAGTTAGCATTTTAAAAAAGTAATCACAAATATAAATTTGAAGACTTATTCTTTTCTGTACAATTACTTATTGTACCCACACTGTGAGAAGAATTACTATTCTACTGAAATTTATGATAATTTTCAACGATTCACTCTTTAATTATGACCACTGATACCCATGTAATATTAATATAATTAAGATACTCTCAAAATCTGAGTCTATTATATATATATACATACACGATGACAATACATAATTAGGAAAAAGTCCTACAATGTTTTTTTTCTGTAAGAATCAAGAGATTTCCCAAAAATACTAACTGAATAGACTTTAGAAATATAAACTTAAAAAAATACTATACCTGATAAATATAAATACTGGGCATCTCGAGGACTGAAGAGTACAACACGCTTTTTTCCTGTCACTTGTATTAAGAAGTTATCCATTACCTGAAGACCAATAAGAACTTATGGGTAATCAGTATCTAAAATTCAAATAATTGCAGAACCAATGGCATTCTGAACAGTTAACTGTAAACCCTACCCTCCAGTAAGACTTGACTTACTCTACCTAAAACTCTTACAGTCATAATCCAATTTAACAATAAAAACATTTGTGTTCCACATTTAATTGTGCCTTAAAGACATTTCTGTAGTACTGCCTTAAAATGGGAAAGATTGGCAAATTAGGAAATGAGAAGTCAGAAAACTATTTACCCTTTTCCCACCACTAACAGTGAACATTGTTAAACCTATTTGAGGCTCTCCTTGGTTGATATTTATTTTACTTACCTGTCAAGGAACTTTATAAGGCCAATATTAGATAACAGATTAGGAAGCAGTTAGAAAAATTAGATGCTAGGAAAATACAAGATACTGCCGCAACTGCCAAATTCTTAACATATGTCCAACCACAATTTGGTTATAGGTATCTTGATTTTCAAATTATTTCTATGTGAATATAATCTGGCAAATTTTCTTAATATATACTTATTAATGGGGCAATTTTAACTTTTCCTGTGTATGCAAGGGTATACTTTCTTGGTACAGACTGAAAAATGTTAAAGGCAGAGCCACATAGTTCTCAGCTAAGTAATTAAGATAGACACTAAGCAAGATATATTCATGATTATTTACATATCATTTCTACCTAAGCATTTTTCCCTTTAGCATTAATCCTTAAGTAAACTTTAACTATATAATTACAACTAGTGTTCCTCTGACTTATTTTTAAGAAAAGCTTTATGTAATATATACTTTTATAACTCAAGGTAAAAGGGATACTACTGAAAATTTAAAACATAGTCATAGAATAGAATTAAAAATATATTTGAGTTACTGTATCATTTTCTCACCATGTCATTCATGTAAAACCTTAAAAAAATATGCTAAGATTTCATGTCTGTATCATTTAATTACAGATTCACTGACTATGCTATAATCCTCCCAAGAGGTCCTCAAATGAATTTTAACATACATGTATAAAAGATAATAGTTTGATTTAGAACTTAAATTTTTTTTTTTATCTTTGGAAACTTCTTAGGCATTACTTTAGCTTCCTAAGTTTCTCTACCTCCCAACACCAAACTATACACAATACTAGTATTTTAAAATGTTTTAAAAATGCTTATATATGTACATATATTTAAGTAAATAGAATTATAACACCATACCTCAGAGTGGGAAAGTTGATTTAAAAAAGCAAGTTATAAAAACCCTGAAAATTATTACCCCATACAATAAATAATCAAGATCAATATTCTACACATCTTGCTGTCCTACCAATACAGTAGACATAAGACATTCCCCCTCATCTGGTGGCCATTTTTTGTATATGGAAAAAAACTTCATAAAACTTAGTGTATGTATATATGATGATGAATCAAGAACAAGACCACAGAGAAATACAAATACAATGAACTATTAATAACTAGGCTTTACCATTAGCTAAATAATTCACTCTCTTACTACCTTGCAGAGCACCTATTTTCAAAACTCATGTTTCAGCAATTTACATAGTAAAGATCTTTAACGTAGCCTACAGAAAGGTAAAATCATGAATGTTAAATCTCTAAATGCTAAAGATCTATTGTAGCTTTAGATTTCTCATTTATGTAGCGTACATCATAGTGAGTCCAAAGTTGTAATCCTGGTGAACTAATTCGAAAAACACTGGAAAAGAACTGCTCTTCTTTGAAGAATTTTGGAAACTTAATATCTCCTTCCAGTAAAGGAAACTGCTTTCTGATATCTGCAACATCCTGCATGACAGAAACATAAAAATAAAAAATAGATAAAAAATGTCAGGAAATAATTTTAATAATAAATACAATGTTGTCAAAATGTTTATTTTACCTAATTAGGCTGCCAACAGATCCCAAGATATTAAGGCGCAATGGGGCAAAACTTTGTTCACTGCTTTAAAATACCATGATGTGGGGAGGGGGGAGGAGGGGACAGGTATATGCATACACAAAGAGTGCAATGCGCACCATCCGAGGGATGGACGCACTTGAAACTCGGACTTGCGGGGGCGGCGGGGGGGGCAAGGGCAACATACGTAACCTAAACATCTGTACCCCCATAATATGCTGAAATTAAAAAAAAAAAAAATACCATGATGTGACCATCTGCCAACACATGATTTTTCAAACAGAGGAAAAATGGACTGTGTAACAAGAGTACAGACTCAACAATATCACCACCATTAAGGGTGCAATATGCTTCATTGACAGAAAGATTCCTACTTTAAGCAATAATTATACAATTGACATCTACTCTAATATTGAGTATTATAAATTCTAATATCGAGTATTATAAATACTAGTCATCAACTACATAAAATCTGTGAGTTCTACTGATGGAGGGTACTAAAAGAGAGGGTAAAGAACTAAATGAGGCCGGGCGCGGTGGCTCACGCCTGTAATCCTAGCACTCTGGGAGGCCGAGGCGGTGGATCCCTCAAGGTCAGGAGTTCAGGACCAGCCTGAGCAAGAGTGACACATCGTCTCTACTAAAAAATATAAAGAAATGATCTGGACAACTAAAAATATATATATATATATATATATATATAAAAATTAGCCGGGCATGGTGGCACATGCCTGTAGTCCCAGCTACTTGGGAGGCTGAGGCAGAAGGATTGCTTGAGCCAGGAGTCTGAGGTTGCTGTGAGCTAGGCTGATGCCACAGCACTCTAGCCTGGGCAACAGAGCAAGACTTTGTCTCAAAAAAAAAAAAAAAAAAAAAAAAGAACTAATGATGACATAAATGGAAAAAAATATAACCTTATTTGATCATGTTAGGGATCACTCCTTAACATTGTAGCCGTATTAATTTGACTGAATACACGTCAAAGCTTATATAATGAATTATTCAGGATTTTTATAATTATTTTGGATTCATATTTTATTAGCTGAATGGTCACCTATAAAATATACTAGAAGGGATTTCTTATTGTGCAGAGATTAGATGATTTAAACACCAATTCTATGGGCTTATCTGAACACTAAGTGATCATGTTTTAGTAATCTTACTTGTTATTTAGGGGCACAAATCATTGGGAAAAGAATGGAAAAGGACAAAACAGGTTATACGTCAGGCAGTAAGTATAAAAATTATAGTGCCAGTTAACATATGTATTAATACATCCACATAGGTTTTAAGCAATTGCTTTACATTCAGAATTCTTACCTTTCTAGGGTCTTCTCCAAGTGACCGTAAGTAGTATTTCTCATCCTTAAACATCCCAAAGAAAAATGTTGGTATTCATTTAAAAATATTAGGATATGTATAACTATTATGTATCTATAATAATTAAAAATAAAAAATTAAGAAAAGAGAACTATATAAGAAAGACAAGAAAACACCTTAACTTCAAAAATATTAGAAAGTAAAGAAGGAAAGAAACAAGTCTTAAAATCTGACCCAGTTAAGTAGTTTTCTAAAAAGTTCAATTATCTTACCCTTCCTACTAATGCTCTCTGGTGGCCATATGAAGCAATGGCTTTATATATTGCTCATAATAATAACTGGATCCACAAAACATTAAGTAAAATAAATTCTAAAGGCAACACACACATACCATATCTAAAGCCCCAATGGTTAATTTAGACTTTGTACTCCAAATTTAGACTCTTTTAACAGTGTCTTTTTTTTGTTGTTTGTTTGCTTTGAAAAAAGTGGTTTGAAATAGTGTCTTAACACTTAATAAAAGAATTCCCATTTATATAGCATATATAATCTCAAAGTATTGTTGAGGGCCAAGAACTTCTCAATATAATACAAGTGTAAAATAACAGATAAACAAAATGCCTTATACTTTTAATAATAGACTTTTTAAAAATCTGGAACATCGTATTTTATCAAGCTAAGCCTATTTCTGATTATATAAATTCTCAAGCCAGATGCTTAAGAGTCAGCTCATGTATAATACATTTATAAATTAGAATTATATCACTTCGTAGTAGTAAACTTAAATTGATACTTTTCAAAATTATCATTCATACCTAAATAGGGAACTTTTTGAATTATAAAACATTCACTATTGCCTGAATTTCCTATGAGAATTAGAGAACTCAGATATATTCAGTCAAGCACATAGCCAATCTAACCCAAGAATTCTGCCTCTTTTAAAGCAACATTGACCATTATAATACAAACTTCAAAAGATTATCTTATTTACCTTAAGACATAATAAATCTGTGCTCATGAATTTAACTGAGCTCTCAGATTCACTGTTTCTATATTTTTAGCTAGTGCCACATCAGATAGATTCTATAAATTCTATAAATCTATTTATTGGCTAAATAGTTTCAAGGTATATTCTTCAAAATTCTAAGGGTTTTCTACCAGTTCTAATGTTGCAGGATTTAAGAAATTCATGTGGCAGACACACAGATGCACTGCTCAGAATCCTCTTCAAGAAAGAATTTACTGCTTAGTTGCAAGGAGTATGATTAACTTGCACCTGTCAGCTGGTAATGTCTTTAGGTCCACCTTAGCATTTGAAGAACTGAAGTCACACTTTCTTGGGGTAGCCCCAACCAATGACTAAGTAAAACGGTAAAAAGCCTAGACATTGCTACCCATTTTGCTCATGAGTTCCCCACTGAGCTGGCAGAGATTGCATTTGATGCCTTTCCTCTACCCAATCCTGCTCCCTCCCCTTTCCTTTCTTTCACAGGTATTACTCCCCAATAAACCTTTTGCACTCCTAATTCTATCTCAGCATCTGCTTCCTGGAGCACCGAACTGACAGTTCATGTTCATCTTATTTACATACTTTCCATAATTTTTAGACTTTAATCCTTTACTTTGTCTCTATTTCTTTTACTTCACATTTCATGGCTATTTAAATCTGTGCCACTCATTACCCTTACGAAAGTACTGAAGGGCAATTGAATATACATGTTCAAACCATGGCTATAAAGTTAAAAAACAGCTCTCAGGTACAGCTAATGGAATCAATTTTAAAAGACATTCTGGTTATACTGCAGAATCACAGACCTTCAGAGTTTATAGGGATCTTGGTGGTAATCTAGTATAACCATTACCTGATAAGAGAACTGTGAAAATGTAACACCTTTTAGAACCAAACTGACTAGCCCAGCTGGCTCAAATGCTGTCAACAGCTTTATTCAATGTTTAAAAAGCAGTTTATTTTTAAAATGTGCTTTTGTGATAACAGTAAATTTTTAAAAATGTGTTTATATATAAGCCTCAATGTCTTATCTCAAGGTATTTAAATTGAATTATTTAAAGCTGGACTATAATATAAATAACTAGAATTCTTCTGCATTTAGTCCTGAACAAATGTTATAGCAAATGCACACAATTGCAATCATATTGATAATATATTTTATATTATATAATTATTATCAACAATATAATAAAATATGAAAAGTCTAATAGTCAATAATATAGGAAAATAAAGTTTTTCATTAGCATTTGAACTTGCCATATCAGACCAAAGCATTTTCAAAGGAAGCAGTATTAATAGCTAGCATTTAATGAGTCGTTTCTATGTGTTACACACACTGCTAAGCACGTCACAGATTTTATTTACTTAATCCTCACAAAAACCTTACGAAATAAGTATTGTTATTATCTCCATTTTATAGATGAGTATACTGAGGCACAGAAAATAATTCGGCCAAGGTTTGAGAGCTAATGAATAGCAGAGCTACAGTTTATGGTATATCGAACAGAATCAGAGAAGGCTATAGCTCTTGTATATCTAATTTTTTAAATAAGAAAATCCATTTAGTATACAGATATTAATGCTTTCTTAAAAAAATATTAAAAGCAATTACCTCAGAAATAAAGAATTCTTTATGCTTTTCTTCAGCTGCCCTCTGAACTAACTTGTCAAAAGGTAAAGTTCTGAAATAAACAAAGAAGAATCCTTGGAATTAATAATAGATCAACTAGTAATAATGTAGTCACTATACATAAAGGTTTGTTGGAGCTGGAAATAATCTTCTATTTTACAGTATCCATAATTTTTATTATAACCTCCTATGTAGAATTCTACATTTTCAAAATTCATTTAGTGGTATGTTTATTTGAGCTAAATTGTTTGAAATTTTGGAATTAAATATTTTTAAATCTATGGAACAGATGGATCCTTTTCATAGGTCAATATCTTTCTATTCTAAGTTACTGACAGAAAAACGTTTCTATGGTATCTGATTACCTTTGGAAATACACAAACTTTCAGGTTCTGACTGCTACCTGTTTTCGAGTATCATGACAAAACAAATCTTGTGATAAGTAGGGCAAATCACTAGTGCTATTTTGGAAGAAAGAGTAGGCAAATGTCCAATGAAAATAAAGCTCCCACTCCACCCCATCATCTTCCTGCCTTTTGGCACTATCGCAGAACACAGAAGGTAGTAACACTGCTCTCATCCTCCTGTATGACCCTCTGTCACTTTAACGCTTCTGAAGAATAGCTCAAAGAGAATTCCAGTGAAGTGACCAATTTTTATTCTTCAAAATTTCTGCCTCTTCCATCTGGGTGAACAGGGCCAAACACTGTGGAAGCAAAGTTTGTCCCTTTACATCACACTCTTGAGGCTAGAAGGCTATTTTTCTCTCTGGGTCCCAACCTATCCTTTCAACTTTCTAGAATCAAAAGTATTGCCCTGTGCGTGAAGATGATACTCTATCTGTAACAAGACAATTAAGTCATCAAAAGCCTCTCCTCTGCTCCCCCACTGCATTCTGGCCTCCATCTGATTAAGAGTTACAATCTTTTCAGTCTTACTACCAATATCTTCCCTCTTGGAATCTGTACTAAAGAGGTAGAGAAAAAGGGTTAGCAAAACATTTTCTCCTTCTCTATAAGAAAATGACATTGGGCCAACTTACTTTCTCCTAGCACTGTTTTCCTGGAAACATAATAGGTAAAGATAAAGGTGGAATGGCAGTTGTGTTATCAGGCAACTATGTTTACTGTAAAAATGACTCTTGATTGGTAAACTAGGTCTGCAATAGAAGGCCAGTGAGTAGACTATAGATACTTGCTAGGAAGCAGAAGATTTGACTTTCCTGTGTGTAGTGTAATTCTCATAACCGAGTATGTCTCTTGGAGGAACCTAGAATCCTATGGGGGAATCCTATGGGGGATTTCAAGCTACTGGTTTCTGTGGACCATGTGGCTTACTACCTCCACACTCTTGTTCCCATATAACTAAACTGTCACTTGATGAGTCAAAAAATGGACCCGGGATTCATATAGACGCCACTGATAGTATCCTGCTAAAATGCTGTTTTCTGCCTTGTATCCCTCTGCAAAGCTAAGTGAATCTGATGCCAGTTTATGGACTAGTGTATGGACTGCTGGAAATTACGTAGAGTGAACACTGCAGGAGAGAAAAGGAGTCTACCGTCTACACAGACCGATGCAGAGTACTTGTCTCTTACTATAAACAGTTTCTGACCAATTATAGAATACATCTACTTGGCAACCTCCTACTCAATGTTTTCCATCTCTGACTTCACCATATACCCCTTCATTCCTACCAAAGCATCTCTGAAGAATTTGGGTCAGTGGGGAGGCTTATCTGCTCCATAGCCACCTCTGTAATCAGTACGGGTGCCCGGACTTAGCTTTCTTACTAGGAAGAAAACAGAAGTGTTTCAAAACTTTTACAAAAGTCGGGCAGAATAGTGACCCTGAAAGAACAGAGTCTAGAGACGCAGAACTGGAGTGTCACCAGCAACTTTTTCCCTTAGATAGTTGTACCTGTCATAGCCTCTGCTAATCCCAGAGCGGGGAAAATGAGGTCTGTTCTTGGCCTTGAGGTTTTGCATGTTTCAAAAAGAAGAGCATCTGCCATTAAAGTGCCATTTGTCTGGACTGGCATACAGACCAGAAAGGGAGGCAGTATCAAGGAGGGCTTCGTCATGGGCTCGGTGGGGTCAGGGAAATTTGACTACATTTCCTGGGTTCCAAGCTGTATGATCTTGGATAAGTTACTTAATATTTTTAAACTTCTATTTTCTCATCTGTAAAATTATTATAAAAAATATCTCACAGATTTTTCTGAAGTTTAAATGAACAATATAACCTAGAATGCTTGGCACAGTACCTGATATATAGTTAGTACTCAGTAAAGAACAGATGGTAGGGTTAACAAGAATGATAATGTACCCCTTAGAAGCATGCAAGCAATCATTAATATCAAAAAATGTTCACTGTCCTGTTCCCCATTTTGGAAATGCTGCTTTATAAAATCAAGATCAGGACTGATGAAAGTATAATAAACAATAAGAGTAAGATGATGACAGGAATTACATGATACGATAGGTAGATACAGCAAAGTTTACATAGGATTCAGAGTATCTTTTTTGTTGTTGTTAAATCTATGATGAGAATACCAACAATATCCTTTCGTCACACCAGGTTCTCTTGTCTGGACTATACTGACTCTCTGAAAGGAACAATGAAAGCTACCAAGAAGAAAGAAGTAAAAGTGAATACTTGTTAATGTATCAATCTTCCAATGTTTGAAAAAGCAGAAAAGCAACCCAAACTGAAGTGATAATCATATATGTGTGTGTAGGATTTCTTACTTTCTAGTCTCTCTTTGGCCTGGATGCTTCCCTTCTTTCCTGCTGCCTGGTGAATGCTAAAAATGACTAAACCTATTTTTTTCTTGCACTAAAAAAAAAAATCTTGCAACTTTTTAGTAGCTCTAGTGAAAGGCTTGGCGGAAGCTGGGATAGGAACTATTACATAATGTATGTGCTTCAAAAACAAGTTTTGAAAAGTTTAAAAAACAAAACATCAAGGCAATTCAAGATGAAGTTTCAATACCCATTTGTTATGGCATTGAACTCTCTGGAAAATAAACATCATTAACTGCATAGTGACAAACACTCATCAGTCCAGCACTTTCTTCTACTTTCTTAACTTAATAAAAAATGAAAAGTTCTTACACTTGGAAAAACTTATGGCAATTAAATTCAATTCATGGCCTATTAATAACCAAAACTATAATGGTGAGCATTCAAAGGATCAAAAACTGAGAAACGGTTTGGCAGCTGCTACATGAGCTTGGAAAACTCTAATGAGAAAGGAATGACCGTGGACATTAGAAGCTCTGTTTAACTCATCTCTAAATTGAAGTCTTTTGTGAACTACATGGTTTTTCAACAGACTGAATTTGCTGGGAACTGTACATGCTCAACATTTGAAAGTTGTTTGTTTTTTAATTTAACATTTTCAAATGAAACTAATGGGAATAAATAGCATATGATATTTGTAAGATGACAGCACTTAAAGCTTTCAACTTTGGACAATCAGCAGCTTTTGACTATCTCTCATTTACTTTTAAGAGATTCCATAATATAAAATGGCAAACGTGAGAGAAATTAAAGGTATTAAAGACTATTTTATCAAAAGAGAAAATTAACTATGATTTTCTAAAGTTAATCCAACTTGGTGAAGGATTTAACCAACATAGCTTGTCCTATATTTCTGGAGAGGACAGAAAAACAAAATGAACTTTTAGAATTTCCTACTCTAGATAACAGTTACTAATGTGGTAGGATCAATCAATTAATTAAGCATTGAGTAAATATAGCACACCCAACTTTACATGTACTCTAACTCTAGTTATAGAAATACTCTCTTCCTTCCATGATTCCAGAAGGTATTGGATATATACCCTACTTAAAAAATTGTCTTTGGAAATGTCTTTGTATAATTATGTAAACTCAGAATTCTTGTCTTTTAAAAGCCACTCTTTAAAAATCAGTAAGCTATTCTGTGATTACATCAAACCAGCCAAAAGATGAGATGCCATATGGTCTTTGTATAATACTGCAAAAATATTTTAAAAGTTTTTAAAAAGTTATTTGTATCCCCAGAATAAACCTCGGAAGAAAATACCTATATACAAAGTTCTTACTAATGAAGTCCATCTGTGCAACTGCAGCAACATGAATCTTTACTTCTTTCTTTCCTCCAACTTGGCTTAGGTAATCCACTGTCCATTTGCTTGTACATGCCCCCAAATCAATCCCTTCCAACACGAGAGGTTTTCTCTGTAGTGGGGAAAAAAATACGACAACAAAATTCATGAGAACCAACAATATATCTGGAGCTGTATTTGGCAATAGAGGGGCAAAAACAAATAAGATTTAATTCTTGATCCCAAGATGCTCGAACTCAAAGCTTTTGACAGTTCATGCTGTCACTAAAACAAGAAAAGGACCCATTTAATATACCTAGAATAAAATTTTAACATTAGGAAAACAAAACAAAACAGCAATACCATCAATAGATAAGAAGAGAAATCTGAATATTAAAGTATTTTCATGTTATTTATGAAAAAATGATTAAGATTGTACTTTACAGTTAAATATTTTTTGTAACTTTTTGATACCATTTCAAACTTATAAAAAAGTTGCAAGAACATTACTAAGAATTTCACATACCCTTTACTCTGATTTACCATTTGCTTTTTCATATTTTTCCCATTTGCTTTTATCTCTTGCTCTTACTCTCAAGAGAGGGACATATTATTAAATATAATTTAATTTTTTCTGAACCATTTCAAAGTTAAATTGCTGACATCATGGTCCTTCATCTCTAAAAACTTGAGTATATTTCCTGAGAACAAGGACATTCTCTTATACAACCACAGAATAATTATCAAAATTATACTTAACACTCACACAGTGTTATCTAATCCACAGTCCGTATTCGAGTTTCACTAATTGTTCCAATAATTTCCTTTATTTTCTTTCCTGGCTGAGAATCCAATCTGAGATGATAGATTGCATTCAGTTGTCATGTCTCTTTTAATCTGGAAGTTCCTCAACCTTTCTCTGTCTTCCATAACCTTGACATTTTTGAAAAATACAGGCCAGTTATTTTGTACAATGCCCTTTAATTTGGGTTTATCTGAAGTTTCTTCATAATTATATTCCAGTTATATATTTTTGGGAAGGAATGTGCCATAGAAGGAATGTTGTGGCCTTCTCAGAGTACCACATCAAGTGGCACATGGTATTTTGCCCCAGTATTTATGATATTGTTAACTTGGATCAACTGGTAACTCCTGTCTGGATCAAGTAATGCTACGATGAATGCAAAATATAGTGAATTTTTAAACTCCATCATTTCTTCTCCATTTATCAGTTGACATTCTAACGTCAAAGTGAGCTCTAACTTCTCCATTTATTTTATTCATTGAGTAAAAATCTATTGATATAATTTTGATGCTCAGATTATCCCAGATTTGACCAGCAGGGCCCCTTCAAGCTGGTTCTTGTGACTTTTTAACCTGAGCACTTCCTTACCCTATGGCAAAATAACACAATCCACCATTCTTTCATACTTTCTCTGCTCCAGCCCTGCAATCAGTCACTTCTTCAAGTAGCTCTGGTTTCTTTTAGTGGGGAATGTTTAATGGGGTGTCCTTACTTCTACCTTCTCAGTGGACAGTGCTAGGAAATACATGAGGGTGTGTACGTATCTCACAAATATACATACACACATACCCCTTATATGCATATACCTACATCTATTTATCTTTCTCTCTATATATGTACACATACATGCCATACACACAAATACCACTTATGGATGTATATATAAACCGTACATACTTCAAGGTTTATCCTAGTCTTTACTGTATTTGTACCATATGTATAACCCCCTTCTCTAACAGTGAGAAAGCCAGTCACCATCAATCTCAATGTTTAATCATTTGCAAAATCACAAAATTCACAGAAAGTATTCACAGAATTCACTTTCACAATTGCTAGATCATACCACTGTAAAAACAAGTCTACAACAGGCCCTCAAATGTTTCATTATAATGCAGATGAGGAAAAAAAAATCCATTCCCAGCTGGGGGGCCCTGTCTCTGTAGAGTTTGCCTGTTCTCCCCATGTCTGCATGGGTTTTCTCTAGGTGCTCCAGTTTCCTTCCACATCCCAAAGATGTGCACATTAGGTGAACTGGAATGTCTAAGCGGTCCCTCTATGAGTGAGTATGGGTCTGTGAGTGTGCGTCCTGTCTGGGGTTGGTAATCTCTTTGCCCTGTGCTGCTGGGATAGGCTCCAGCCATCTGTGACCCTGAACTAGAACAAATGGGTTAGAAAATGAAGGAATGAATACAAAGTATTATAAAATAAAAATTCATAAAGCATATGAAAATCCTATAAATGCACGATGATAAATGATATATGAAAGCGTTCAGTGAATCTACTACATTGGTTATTGTTCGTTTTTGAACTTTGTGGTGGTAGGAGATGCTCCTTACAATTTTCACTTTGCGCGGCTCACACCTGTAATCCTAGCACTCTGGGAGGCTGAGGCAGGAGGATCGTTTGAGCCCAGGAGTTTGAGGCTACAGTGAGCTATGATGATACCACTGCACTCTACCCAGGGCAACAGAGTGACACTCTGTCTCAAAAAAAAAAAAAAAAAAAAAGCATTTTCACTTGGCAAACATTTATTCCTTGATTTACTGTAACCACCATCACTCATTGATTCACCAAAATTTGGGTAATTATCTTACTTGTTTTTATTAATCTTTCTTAAATGTATGTAGAGCTCATATGTATTTCAATGTTTAATATTAGAAGTGTTTTGGTCTTCATTTAGAAGTTTGGTGATGATTTTGTGACCAGAAATATGCCATTGGAACTTAACTCTTATTTCTATCAATTAACCTATGGTAAAATTGGTTTCATTATACGTCATCATTTCTCTTAAAGTCACAGCTTCCTAGAACGTACTGACAATGTTAAGTGAGGACTTATTGTAGTATTAGGTTATTAAGTATGAAATGTCCAATTTCCTTAGGTACTAGGAAAATTTTTTTGGCAGTTGATATCTCTGACATTTCACTTTGACACGTCTTGTTTTATTTCTATTGTGAAGGTACATTCTCGGTCTTTCAAAAGCACATTTCGGTTTGCGATTATCTTTTAAATTTTTTTTAGAGCAATTTTTGTGAAACCATGGGTAAGTTAAAAATTTGTGTTATTTTCGAATATGAGTTCCCTTGTGCAACCAATGCAGCAAAGACAACTCAAAATACCAACAAAATGTTTGGGAAGGGTGTAGCTAATGAACACATAGTACAATGATGGTTCCAGAGGTTCCATTCTGGTGATTTTAATCTTGAAAATGAGCCATGTGGGCAACCTGAGACCAAGGTGGAGAATGATGAACTGAAAGCTATAGTGGAAGTGAATCCATCTCAACCTACCCATGAATTAGCAGCAAGGTTTGATGTTACTATTCCAAAAATATTGGACCATTCGAAAAAAACGGGCAAGGTAAAGAAGCTGGATAAATGGGTTCCGCACGAATTAAACGAGTGTCGGCAGTGATCATCTTGAAGCTGGTCTTTCTTTGCTGTCATGACATAAAGGAGAACCATTTCTACACCATACTGTGACATGTGATGAAAAATGGATTTTTTGACAATTGGAAGCATTTGACACAATGGTTGGATAAAGATGAAATGTCAAAACATAGTCCAAAACCGAATATTCATCAAAAAAAAAGCTAATGGTATCTGTTTGGTGGTCTAGTGCTGGTACGATCGACTATAGCTTCATGAAACCTGGTCAGTCAATTACAGTGGATGGCTACTGCAACCAACTGGACAAAATGATGAGGATGCTTGTGATTAAGCAGCCGAGATTGGTCAATAGAGAGAGGCCAATCCTTTTGCAAGACGACACTTGACCACATGTCGCACAACCAATGCTGCTTAAGCTACAGCAGGTAAACTTGGAAATTCTCTGTCATCCACTGTATTCGCCAGACCTTGCACCAACTGACTACCACTTCTTCCAAGCTTTGTATCACTTCTTGCAAGGAAAAACCTTCAATTCTCAACAAGCTATGGAAAATACCTTTCATGATTTCATTGTCACTCACTCTCCAGGCTTCTTTGCAGCTGGCATAAACAAGCTACCACTAAAATGGCAAAACTGTGTTGACAGTTTAGGTGCATACTTTGATTACTTGTACTGCTTCTTGTTTGAGATGTAATAAACTACACTTTTGATTCAAAATCAGACATTTCATATTTAATGACCAAATATAACTCAGTTTATTTTCAGTTCTTTTTGTCTTTAGACAAGGACATATAATCAAAGTACTGAGTTCAAAAGAAGTGACTTGGGTGACTTTTCCCCCCAACTCCCCTTAGATAGGTTCATTTGTTATTTTTTATATTCTATATTAGGATTTTGTTTATTTTCAAATCATTCCTCATCTTTGATTTTATTATGTAAAACATTAGAATGTTTAGAATGTAAAACATTAATGTGATCCTCAAAGTCAAAACTATACAAAAAAGTCACCCCATCCATATTCTTCCACCTTGTACTCACACATCCTCTACAGATAACCAATCTCTTTAATTTCTGGCTTATCACTCCTGTATTTTCTTTTTGCAAAGTGACCAAAAATAAATATTTCTTTATTTCTCCCTTTTTAAAAAATAAATAGTAGCTTACTAAATGTTTTCTTTTGTAATTTGCTTTTTTTAAAATTTAAAAGTACATCCTAGAAATCACTACTATCAGTTCAGATATCTCCTTCGTTCTTTTTTAAAGCTTAGTACACTATAGTATAAATGGGCAACAATATACTCACTGTCTTCTGCATAGGCATTTATGTTATTTCCAATAATTTGCAAGTACAATAACGCTATATAGATGTCTTCATATTTTTGGAGGTATATCTTTAGAATAAATTCCTAAATGAGGAATTGTTGGGTTATAAAGTAAACACATATAGTTCAATATGCCAAAGAGTTATACTACTTAATATAAAGTGTGACAGTGTCAGTTTCTCCACAGCCTCACCAAAAGTGCATTATCAAAGCTTTTAAAATTTTTGCCAAGATAATAAGTAAGAAGTGGTATCTCGGTGTAGCTTTAATTTCTCTCATCAGTAAAGCTGAATATCTTTTCATATGTTTAAAGGCCATTTTAATAGTGTTTTTTGGTTGTTTACTCTTTTTTCTGTCAGATTTTTGCTTTTCCTCCCTTTTAAAAGTTCTTTACATATAAAGGCTTTTACTGCCCTTTATATGACATATATATTGCAAATGTTTTTTTTCCCAGTTTGTATTTGTCTTTCAACTTTGCTTATAGTGTTTCTGTCATTCAAATTTTTATGTGATCAAATTCTAATTTTTTATTACACCTGAATTTTGAGTCATAGAGGGGCCTTCTATAGACCTAGATCATAGAGGAATTTACCCATATTTTCTTCTAGTACTTGTGTAGTATCATTTCTTTACATTTTTCTGATCTACCTGGAGTTTATTCTTATGTATAATATAAGACATAAATCTAATTTTATCATTTTCTAACTATCCTGTTGTTCCAGCACAATTAGGGCAGTGAGACTACTCTGTATCATACCAGAATGGTGGATACATCTCATTACAAATTTGCCTAAACCCATAGAACATACAATACCAAGAATGTACCCTAATGCAAACTATGGACTTTGGGGTGAAAATGATGTTTCAATGTAGGTCCATCAATTATAACAAATGTACCACTCTGGTGGGGGATGTTAATAATGAAGGAGGCTATGCATGTGAAGGGCAGGAAGTATACAAGAAATCGCTGTACCTTTTGTTCAATTTGCTGGGAACCTAACACTGCTCTAAAAAAGAAAGTCTATTTTTTGTCTAAAAGATGTATCTAAAAAAAAAAAAGTCAGTTTTGCCCCAATGATTTGTGAAATATCATGTTCATTACATACTAAATTTCCATGAGTGGAAATTTATACATGTATAAATTATATATTATATATATCCACATATATATATGGATGGAGCGGGGGGGAGAGAGAGAGAGAGAGAGAGATGATTGATTTCTGGACTTTCAATTACATTTCTCTGGTCTGTCTATTCATGCACCCGTACCATATACAGTGTTAATTACGGAGTTATTTAGGACTGTGCCCCCTCATACTTTTCTTTTTAGTATTTCCAAGTAGAAAGATCTTTTTTCCAATTTTGTTATTAATTGCTAGTTTTACTGCACTAGTTTTACTTCTCTTTACAGAGAAGGTTGTAATTTTCTACATTATAAAACTTAGTGATGCTTTGTGACTTATGTCTTGTTTGTAAAGATTAGATTACATAATACCTTTTGCTATGTATCTTATAAAGCATTTCCACATACGTCAATCTTCATAACACTGCCCTGAAGGCATCCTATGACCAACACATCCTGAGATGGGGGTTTGGGGTAGGGAGAGCAAGAACAATCCATTTAGTACTAGTCCCCAAAATATATGAAGGCTTGAATCCTCTCTCCTAGGTTGCCAACTATCAAAACAAAAAAACTTCAGCCCTGAATTTTGTACTACTCAAGAACTATAGTTCTATGACCACCCTTATAGATATGAGTACAACATCAGGTAAGAAAATTGCTGGGTTTTTTTTCCCTATCATAAACAGACTTACTGTAGTCATGTAGATTTTTTTCCTTTAAATACCTGCTGGGCTTCTTATTCTGTTTTTCTTAAGTCTGGGCTCCCTTGCAAAGCACTGCAAGTAAAATCACTTTTTGTTCCATTAATATTTCCCTGCGAGTTTTCTTTTAAAGAACTAAGGATCAAATTACACATATAAAAGACTCCAATGTCTTAACTAGAACCCAGGTTAGTTAAAATCCAAGACGGGCAGAAGTTTCCCGAGGGAATCCCATTGCTTTTCCTGCTGGCTCCGTGGAGTGAAAAGTTGCGCCTCCAAATCCATTAGCTTGGAGTAGACTGACAGGCGCAGTTCGCACCAGCAGAGGGGGTCGCCAATCCTGCACTAAACTTTAGGAAACCAGGCAGAACACAGGGAGGCAGGGCGAATGGGGGAACAAAAGGCCTCCGATGCCGTAATAACGGCAGAAGTCTTTGATAGAGCAAGGCCGCTCTTCCCAGCGAGTAAAGAGCGTAGGCAAAATGCCTCTCGCACTCAGCTCTCCACCGTCATCTTGCTCCCCAGAAACGTGGGGCTGTTTTCTCCGGAAATTTTACTAGATGAACCAGTCGACATACCCCATGCGCCCTCTCTCTTGGCCAAAGGGCCAGTCATCTTCTGCTGCCTGCTGCCTCTTCCCCACGCCCTGGGTCGCAAGAAAGCAGTTCGGAGCCGCCCGAGTGGCAGATACGTGTCTCCCCTAGCTTCCTCTGGTTTGGCCCCGCGCTAGGGCCTCACCTGTGGGTAGAGATGCTGCATGAACTGCTCCCGCGAAACGCCCTCGAGCCGCGGTACTGGGAGGCGCTGCCCGGCCATGGTTGCTCACGCCCGCCCTCTGCCAGGCGTTGTGAAATCCGGTTCCAGCGTGGTTGTCAGCGCGCGATCCGCCCGGAAACACGACCGGAGGAGAGAAGATCCGTGAGTCCAGCCGACTCCAGAGTGGCTGGTTCCGAGGGCGTGGCGGGGAGCCGAAGGGCCTTTGTAGGGGCTGCGTGCTGGAGAGCCAGAATGGGGCGGACTCACCAGAGGTGGCAGCAGTAGGCCGACTTTGCTCTCCAGTCTCTTCTCCCACACCGCCGAGGTGGTTTCCCACCGACTTCCTTTCAGTACAGCACAGGCAAGCAGAGGGGTGAAAGGTCACGAAGATGGCGCTGGCCGCTGGCGTGCTACCCAAGCTGCTGCTCTCTCGGTCCCTGCCCGGCGGGGCCGCCCGACCCTGGACTCCTGGTGCGGCCGAGGTGAAGCTGCCACTGGCCAGGCTTTGCTACCTTTGCCGCCGCCGTCTCGGCTCGGGAACGGCCCCGTTTTTCCGAAGCACTTGGGCCTTGGCGGCCCCTGCGCTGCCCGCCCAGGGCCTCCGGCGGCCAGTACTCAGCCCTCGGGGACTCCCCGAAGCCCTTGCTTCTTTGCCTGCCTGTCCCCGGCGCAGCTACAGCACAGAGGAGCAGCCCCAGCAGCGCCAGAAAACCAAGATGATCATTCTGGGATTCGCCAATCCCATCAACTGGGTTCGGACTCGAATTTACGCTTTCCTTATCTGGGCCTATTTCGACAAAGAGTTCAGCATCGCAGAGTTCTCTGAGGGGGCGAAGCAGGTTTGTGTATTTCCCTGGTTGACCTGTGTCCGCGTCTCATGAATTCACCTATTACATACACGCAGAAGTGTTTAGCGGTGAGGTTTCTTCACCCAAGTGATC
>RJWJ010006169.1:0-63853 GCA_004363605.1 Indri indri
GGTAAAATTCAATGCAGCTCACAAAGTTTCAGAGTCGACTGATGTTTATTAAGGGCCGACTCTGTGTCAAGCTCTGTCTCCAGGGACTTTCACGAGAATTATTTTGTTCACTCCTCTGCACCCACTTTCTGCATAGTTGATGTTATCATTCCTGCTTTAAAGATGAAGACACATAAGTTCAGAAAGGGTAACTAACTTACCCTAGATCTCCCAGCTAATAAGTGCCAGAATCTGGAATCAAACCCAGATCTTCTGATTTCAAGTTCTACATTCTTTCCTCTGCCTGCCAGGCAAGAGTGATTTTACACTAGATGGTAAATTCCTTAAGGTCTAGGATAATGTCTTGTTTACTTTCATGCAGTGTGTTGTCAGCTGTATCCCAAGAGATTATATGTTTTGTGGTATGTTATCTTTTATTAATTTTATTCATATACATAAACAGTCTTTAAGAGGTCAAATCACAACACTATAAGACCTTTAAAAATTGGCCATCCCTTGACCCACCCTACATAATGAGCTTTTTGTTCCAAAATTATTCCACGCAATTTGATTTAGAAATTGCAAGGGCTGGGAATAAGAAATTGTTTTACTTAACAAATGCTAAGTCCCAGGCAGTGTGAGCTGCACTTTCTTCAGGGTATCTTGCCTGATCTTCAGAACTCTAAGGCAACTGACTAACCTGTGGGCTCCCTGGTCTGTGTCTGCCTCACAGGGCTGACTCCCAGTGCTGCCAGAAATACCTTTACTACACAGTGTCAAGAACATTAACAAGACGTTTTACATACTGTGTGAAAATACAGCTGCTTTTTGGAAGTTCTTCCTTCTACTCATATCATAAATTGATTGGTTACTAATGAGACAAAAACGAAGCTAAAGTAAACCTACACCCAGCAATTGCTTTTGCAAAATCTGGATATTCGTCCCTACTCTTTTTCTCCTGAAAAATGGATGTACATCTTACAGATTTACTTTAATATTTTGTAGCCTTTAACATTTATTTTAAATTTTGTGGCTGTTAGAAGCTACACAAGCAGTACATGATTTTAAGTAAATGGTCTTAATTTGGCCTCCAAAATATTGCATTTTATCCTGTCCACAGAATGGCACGTAGATAACCCTTTGGACTTGTGAGCAGACAGCACTGTCTGCTGCATTTGTGAAATTCAGCACAAACACTGGATCATTTGTTGGCACAGATTATGTTTACCAGTACTTTGCTTTTATTTGTTTCTCTATTTAAATTGCTCATTAAATACATATGATGAAAATTTCATCTCTTTTCCTTTCCACCCCTTTCCCCTTTTCTTTTCTTTTCTTTTTTTTTTTGACACAGAGTCTCACTCTGTTGCCTGGGCTAGAGTGCTGTGGCATCAGCCTAGCTCACAGTAACCTCAAACTCCTGGGCTCAAGCGATCCTCCTGCCTCAGCCTCCCAAGTAGCTGGGACTACAGGCAGGGGCCACCATGCCCGGCTAATTTTTTTCTATATATATATATATATATATATATATATATATATATATATATATTTTAATTGTCCAGCTAGTTAGTCATTTGTGTTTAAGTGTATTAAAATATAACTCCTACGTCCCAAATTGTTTGTAGAACTTGCCAGGAGTCAGAAGACAAAATTCTCCTCTATCCTCCTTTGCTGCCTTCTCTTAGCCTTGGGTGCCTTCTGCAAGAATGCACTGCACCCGGCAAGGCAGCCCGGGCAACTCAGGAGGACGTGCCTCCAGTTCCACAGTCCCGCAAATATTTACTGAATGCTTACTGTATGCTAGGCGCTGTGCATACAAAGATGAGTAAGAAATGAGTTACGTTCCAGCAGAAGAGACTGATTCGGAAGCAGATGATTATAAAACAGTATAGGAAACAAACACAGTGGCAGATGGTTGACAGAGTGAGGTAGGAGCACAGAGGGACAACCGCGGCAACTTCAGAGAGCCAAAATGATTTCTCAGTGGAGCCTGAGAAATCAGAAGAGGTGTCATGCAGTGCAGGGAGCAAGGGAAGGGAATGAGGGGATGAGCAGAGGGTTAGAAAAGGACTTCAGGAGGAGGTGGCAACAGGAACCAGGCACAGACTGAGAAACAGCTGGGGCTGGGGAGTGTTTGGGGCATTACCTGCATTTGAGTTGCAGAAGAGGCAGTTTAAGAGATGATTATAAAGAAGTGAACTGGTGCCAGGTCATGGAGGAAATGCTTGATCATGCTGAAGTACTGAAACGAAGCTAACGTTGTGTTTCTACCTGTAGCCCGTAGGGAGCCACTGAAACAATTTAAGCAAGGGAATTAACTTACTGTTGGTCTTTTAGATGGAACCATTTGACACCAAATTGAGAAGAGTTTGACAGGCAGAGCACTAGGGGCAGAGAGAAAGCTGCTACAGAATCCAGCCATACGTTAATGGAGACCTGCATTAGGACAAGGGCTACAAGAAAAGAGGAAGTGATGAATTTTAGGAGGTAAAATTGGTGGCACCTGGCAAGCAGTAAGTGTGTGTAATGGTGGTGAGAGGAGGGAATTTAGAATGAGTTCCCAAGTTAGAAACCTAGGTGACCAAAAAAATGCAGGACAGGTAGCAATTTAGAGATCATGCTGTTTCAGTTCTTGTCATGTTTACTGTGTAATTCCAATTACATGACGTTCTGGAAAAGGCAAAGTCGTAAGAACAGGAAGCAAGTTGGGGGAAGGGTGGGGTGGCCGCAGAGGGGCACTGGGAACTTTGGGGGTGATGGAAATTTACAGTATCCTGGTTGTGGTGGTGGTCACAGGACTAAGCACTTAACAAAACCCATGGAATTGTAGACTAAGGGGTAGATTTTAGTTTGTATAAATTCTGTTTCAATGAGTCTGTAGAAAATAAAAGCAGCAGAGAGCTCCTGAGGTTTCATCCTCTAAAGGCTGTTTTGGGGTGGCAAGTCCCTCTCTCCAGTGGCCTTTGCATTGAGTTTGGGGTGATCCTGAGTATTCAGATGGAAATGTCCATCAGGTGGTTGGATGAGGTGTTAACATAGATTTGAGAATTGTATGTATTGGAAGAACACACAGCTAAAACTTGAGAACGAGAACCCAGAGCTTGATTAAATTTTTATCCGTCAATGAACAATACCTGTTTAAAAATCCAAATCTGCTCAGACATAGACATAGATATATGTCTATATATACAGATACACACATATATATGTGTGTGTGCATGCTGTTCCCTCGCCCGCTAGAGATCAGTACAATAAGAAGTATTCTGTGAAGCATTGCATCAGAAGAGGCGTTTGCAAGGAATGTAGACAAAACATAAACCAAAACCACACGCCTCCTCCAAAAAAAGAGTGGCGCGTGTAGAAAATTATAGCTCTGAATCCATGTGTGTTTGACAGCTACAGGATATGAAAAGAAAATTCAAATGACTAACTTGTCTGGTCTGGGGAAAGAAGAGGGAATGTTCACAAGAAGCCAGAACCCTTTGTACCTTCTAGTGTCTGATAAAGTCATCTTTAATATATCCACCTTGCAATGCTAACAATATATGTTAGTGTGTTTGCCCAACTGTTTTGTTTTTACCCTAGTAAGTATGAAACTGTACATATACTATTTCTTTTTGGACCTGGGCATTTACTAAAGCCATTTTGATGTTTTAAAGCAGAAGTTAAATTGTAGACATTTTCTAGGGACAAGAAACTTCATTTGTATATCTGTATAGTGTGATGCATGTGTGTGTGTATTACCTTCCAAACAATACAAGGAACTTTACATTTAAGTGATTTAAAGAATTTGATTTCTTAGGGCTCCTCTCCTGGAATGGTAGAAGAATAAATATTTGTAACACTTGGTAAATATTATATTTTAATTTCAAGTCTGAATTACATTGAGAATTCCATGCTAGCTTTTCCAAAATTCTTAAATTTTCAAAAGTTCAAATGCCTTGTTACTATAAACTTCTTAAGAATTATTTCTCAATTTAGAAAAGGGAATTTAGAAAAACCACAGTTAAATTCCTGGCCCTTCAAATAAATAGTAAGCAGAAAATAAAGTTCTGACAAAAACAAAAATATGAAAGCTCAAACTGAGCTATTCTTTTGAGCGTTTTAGAAGAATTATTGTGGGGGAAAAAAAAGGAAAACCACAAAAATAATTTTTATTAAATTACTAGTCAAACTTCTATGTCTCTGTAAAGACCAAAGTAAAACCACAAGCAATCATAGTTGGAAAAAAACTGACCTCCCTAATAGGATAGATAGCATTTCATCAAGGTGGTGTGATAGCCGATCCTTTGTGGAGAAACTTGTTCGACAACAAGAAAAATACAGGTTTGTGTTTAACAAGGTAACTACTGATTTAGTGAGAACAATGTTGACTTTCAGTTGTTTTCTGTCTCCTTTGAGGACAATCTGTAGAAAAATATAAACCATATTTTGACTTAATTTGCCTCCTTCTAATGGTGTGTGCCAGAAGAGCGAAAATTCGTGTTTCTTTCTTTCTTTACCTGGATAAATTATAAAGACAATTCATTTGGCTTGCATCAGACTCTTGAACCTCATATAAGCGACTTGAAATTGCTTCTCTGGCCCACCTTCTTTAGCACATAAAAGTGGTTGATTATGCTTATTACATAGCATTAAGGCCTAACCTACTTGCAGGGGAAGGGGACCCAGAGAGAGCACAAGGTGCAGGAATTTAAGGCACACCATAAAGCTTGCTTTCTCCTGCCTTGGCCTGCCATGAAGACCAAGTGGCCATTAGGGAAGCAACTTTGTGTTGAGGCAGAACTTCTGAAACTTTGTTTTGCAGAACATCAGGCCTGAAAGATACCAATAGTTGTTACATAGTTGTTACATAGATCAAAAGGAAAGAAAGTTCTGTATTCAGCTGTTTGGAAAATGCCAGTTAAACAAAGACAAGTAGGGTTGTTTCTTTGCTGTAAGATCCAAGAGCTGTTGACATACTTCCTTGCATGGTGAATCTATAAGAGAGGATGATTGTTTGTAGAATTTCCTACATGGTTCTTGTCTAGGTGCACCTTTGAGACTAGGACTTTCACAGATCTGCTGTTTGAAAATGATGGGTTAAGGCGCTAACTCCAAAAGTCCTGTGTCCTACGTGACACCAAAAAAGGAATTAAACCAGAGGCTCCAGCTGGTGCATGATTTTAGTTTCTTTGGCCCACACAGTGTTTTTAAAAACCTAAAGTCAACATTTACAAATCAGGATATTTCAACATAAATAATGCAGGTTATATAAGCTTCTCTTAAAAAGTCAGAAGATGAGATAAACTGGGGCCTTCAGTCCTCTGGAGCCACAGTCCACCGGGTCTTGGGAAAAAGCCACCGCCCAAGGGGAGAGATGTTCACCCCAGTTTTCAGCATCTACAACCACTTGTTCTCTTACACCAGACCACTCATTTATCTCACTTGAGTGGCTCCTCTGAGCCACATGGTACCATTCACACGGATGAATTCATTCCACTGGCTGAGAACAGGCTCTGAGCTTGAGCCTGGGTGGGTGCTAGACAGCAGGACAAAGCCTAGAGTCTGGAAGCAAATATGCCAAAATGTTGATAGTGGTTGTCTTAATTGCTGAGGTTATAACATTTTTTCTGCCTCTTTTTATTTACTTTTTTGTGCTTTCCAAATATTCTGCAACAAACATGTATTTCCTTTGTAATCAAAAGAGAGAATTTAAAAAAAAAAAAGACAGCTAAAAATACTCTGAAATACAGATTTCTTTTTTGAGATTTGGCTACTATGAAAATTTCTGCCTTCCTTTAAATCCTAATTACTAATAGTATTAATAAAATGAGTAAGTATGAATTTGGTACAAAAAGCCAAAAATAGATCTGCTTCAAGAGTTATCTTAACATCCTATCTCTCAGCTATTCATCATAAATTAATAGTATAAATCTATGCTCATATTTTATGGGGGTAGAAAAAATGTTTATTTATCTTATATGAAATTTGGTTTTTGATATTTGGGCCTTTCCTAGCTTCTAGAATATGATGTAAAATAAATCACCTTTTCATCTAGAAAATGATAAAAAGATAAATAGATGGATAGAGAAAGAGAGATCCATCTGACATGATAGGGGAGACTGGGAGAATTAAAGTGGGAAATTAAGGCCTACCTTACTGGTGAAGGTCTTTCCTCCTCTGTAAAATGGGGATAATGTTAGTACCACACTCATCAGGGTAAGTGAAGTGCTGCCTAAGAAAGGCCTAGCACAGGACCTGACCAGGAGAAATGCACAGTAAGTTATTATTATCAGCTTTGGATTAAGAGCAAATGGTGGTTTTTTTGCTATTTTTTATGTTGATTTCCAATACTGTTGGGTAGTGATACAATAATGTCTTATATAGTATGACAACATAAAATAAATTGGTATTTTGAGATTTGTTTCGTGGCCTAGTACATAACCCACTTTTTAAGATGTTCTGAATAAGTTTGAAAAAACAGTATTTTGGGGTAAAGCGTTCTTTGTCCATTAGATAAATATTTTTAATTGTGGTATTTAAATCTGTATTCTTGCAGACTTTTTGTTTGCTTCATATCAGTTTCTGAGAAACTTTATTTTTACTCTTGTGTACATGAGGATATTAAAAAATGCTAACCATATAAAGTTAAGTTGACATTTAAGTGGCAATGAGTTATAAGCTTTTTCTACTGACTACACCTGAAATTGCACAGAATAGAGCTAGCTTGATGTATAAAATGACTAGGACTTTTCAAATGTTTTTCTTTAAATGTGTGGCATCACCTCAACACTCAGTGCAGCATGAGATCCAGCTTCAAAGCTATTGAAGGTATTCATGCTACACTTACGTCTGGAGGGTTCAAATAGAATAGTCTGAAGAATATGAGCAGCATCAGAAAATGTGAGAAGAATTTCCAGATTAGCTCATTTTGTCTAGCCCTTTGGTGTCTAGCAAGGCTGCACCTAAACCAGCTAAGATAACCAATGTTTATCCTGATCTTGAAGTTCTTTAGGCTAAACGATTTCATAATTTTTGTTGATAGCTTGCGAAGAAACTCATTCGGTCAAGAAATGCCTTCTTTCTTTCATTTCAGCTTTTCCTTCATTTACTTCTTTTCCTCATGTGTGTTGAGCACCTTCTCTGGGCAACTCACAATAGGGATGAATGTGTTACCTTGGAATGTCAAAGGAGGCATTCTTTAGACATTCTTGGAGTTTTACTGTGTATAAATTAAAACCAAAAGACATAGTTCAGGATAAGAAAATCCTTGTCTTAAGTGAAAAGACATAACTCTTGAACATATGTATATTTTTCATTCACTCTTGCTACAGATGATGGAATCAGAATTATTTGCACTTTTATTTATTAATTTTATTAGCTGGAGTCCAGGACATTTCCAAATTCTTGGTCAAATGCACTGGAGGAAGGTATAGCCTTGCCTTTAACAAAGTTTTATTTAGGTATAATTGACATGTAATAAACCACTTATTTAAATTATATAATTTGATTAGTTTTGACATGAGTATACACCTATGAACCCATCACCACCCCCTCATCCAGTCCCATCGTGATCCATCCCTCCCGTCCTCTACCCCTATGGCCAGGCAACCACTGATCTGGTTTCTGTCACTGTAGATTAGTTTACATTTTCTAGGATTTTATATAAATGGAATCATACAATATGCAAGCTTTTTGGTCTGGCTTCTTTCACTCAGTCTGATTATTTTGAGATTCACCCATGCTGTAGCCTTCCTTTTATTGCTAAATAGTATTCGATTGTATATATATTCCACAGTTTATCCATTCACTTGTTGATGGACATTTTGTTTCCAGTATTTGGCTATGATAAGTAAAGCTGTTATGCACATAATATACAAATCTTTGCCTTCCTTTCTCTTTGAATATGTACCTAAGAGTAGAATGGCTGGATCATATGGTAGGTGTATGTTTATATTTTTCAGAAACTGTCAAACTCTTTTCCCAAATGGTTTTAGCATTTCCCATTCCCACCAACAGCATATGTGAATTCCATTTCTTCCATATTCTCCCCAACATTTAGCATGGTCAATCTTTTTTAATTCCAGCCGTTCTAATAGATAGGCAGTGGTGTGTCACTGTGGTTTTAATTTGCATTTCTTTAATGACTGATGACTAAAGTATACATTTTCATGTATATCTTTGCCTTCTATATTTTGGTGAAGTGTCTGTTGACATATTTTGCCCATCTTTTAATTGCCTTGTTTGTTCTCTTATTATTGAGTGTTGATAGTCCCTCACACATTCCAGATACAAGTTCTTTACCAAATATATGCTTTGCAAATATTTTCTCACAATCTGTGTCTTATCTTTATATGCTCTTCACAGTGTCTTTCAAAGAGCAGAAGATTTTAATTTTGATAAAGTCCAATTTATTAATTTTCATTTTATGGATCAGAGGTTTTGTCCTATATCTTCTTCTAAAAAATATACAGTTTTAGAGTTTTCAGTTAGGTCTGTGGTCCATTTTGAGTTAGTTTTTGCATACGGTGTGAGGTATAGATAAAAATTACTTTTTTGCATATGGATATACAATTGTTCTATTCACTATTTGTTGAAAAGACTATTTTTTCTCCACTTAATTTTCTTGGCACCTTTGTCAAAAATAGGTTCTCCATTTCTTTGTGAGTCCAATTCTGGACCCTATTCTCTTCCACTAATTGTTTTTTTTTTTTTTTTCTATCTTTATGCCGGTACCACACTGTCTTTATTGTAGCTTTATGTTAAGTCTTGAGATCAGTAGTATTAATCCTCTAATTTTTTTCTTTTCGAGGTAGTTTCAGCTATTCTTGATCCCTTGCATTTCCAAATGAGTTTTTGTATCAGTTTGTCAATTTCTTCAACAAAAATAAAGCCTGTTAGGATTTTGATTGGGAATTTGGAAAGATGTCTTAACAATATTGAATCTGCTGACACATGAACATAATATATGTATTTACTTAGGTTACTTAGGTTTTCTTTAATTCCTCTTAGTAATATTATTTTAATTTTCAATGTATATATCTGCCACATCTTTTGTCAGATTTATCATTAAATATTTAATATTTTTATGGTTTTTAAAAAATTTTATATATTTACTTTTTTATTTTATTTTTTCATTATTTTCTTTTTTATTTCAAAGACAAATACTGCAACAACATTAAATAAATGTGACTTAATTATATTAAAAAGCTTCTGCACAGGAAAGGAAATAATCAACAGAGTAAACAGACAAACTACAGAATGGGAGAAAATATTCTCAAACTGTACATTAGATAAAGGGCTAATATCCAGAATCTACAGAGAACTCAAACAAATCAGCAAGAAAAAAAAAAAAACCCATTAAAAAGCAGACAAAAGACATGAACAGAGGATTTTCAAAATTTTAATTTACAATTTTTCTTTGCTAATATAGAAATACAATTGATTTTTATACATTTATGTTGTATCCCGCAGCCTTGTGGAACTCACTTAAGAGTTCCTTTTTGTGGATTCCATCAGATTTTCTACATAGATGATTATTTTATCTGCAAATACAGTTTTACATCCACTTTGGATATCCTTTATTTCTTTTTCTTGCCTGATTGCACCGGATAGGATCTGCAGTACAATGTTAAATAGAAGAGGTAAGAGTAGACATCCTTACCTTGTTCCTGATGGTAGAGGGAAAACATTCCATCTTTCACCAAGTATGATATCATCTGCAGGTTTTTCATAAATGCCTTTTATTAGCTTGAGGAGGTTTCCTTGTTCTTACTCTGTGGAGTGTCTTCATCAGGAATACCACCCTCTAATCAGATGAAGTTTATAAAAGTGGTATTATAATGATAAAAGTACCATTTAATTTACCAGAATAATACTGCCTAGTATTTATGTGAACACATGTAATTTCTCAACTTGCTGTTATTTATTATCTATTTTGTACAGTTCTTAACAACATTTTAAAGAGGGAAATGGGCTAACCAGGCATAATTTGTTAAGTTATGAAGGGTCAAGATGCCCTGTCAAAGGTGACATGCTTAAGGAACTAAGCTCAGAAGTGGCCAGACCTGTTGGGAGTCTGAGGCAATAGCTCAGGGGGGAGATAAGGAATACTGCCACTGGGAAGTGCCACAGGGTCAGGGAAGAGGATACAGATCAAAAGATGTTTAAGGAGTAAAAATGACATGATTTGGACAGAGTAATTCCAAGGTTTCTGGCTTGGGTCACTGGGTAATCTACTGGTCATGCCTTTTCAGTGAAATAAAAAAATTCAGAAATTCAGGAGCTACATGTTTGGAGGGACCAGTTTTGTACATGCTGAGTCTCCACAAGGAAATAGTTGGTATGCAATTGAATATAGATATCTAGAACCCTATGGAGAAGTTTGGGTTGGAGCTTGGACTTAGACTTCATCGTCATGCATCTGAAAGTTGAAATCATAGGTGAGAATGACTGATGATGATGGTGCCACTAAAGCACCAGCCATCTCAGTTGCAGTAGTCACTTGCCAATCTGGTTCTGGCAACCACATTTCTGAGGTTACACTGTCTAGCATTTGAACAACAACAGCAAAAAAAGTCAAAAGCTTCAATTCTTTTATGAACACAAATTTCAGTTCAATCCCTTAAACAGAAGAATAAGAAAACCATCAGTCCTTCCTCTCATAGACCATGTGCATGTGCTGGGGGTAGTATAGAGAGATTTGTTTATGTTGTACCCTATCACCAAAGTGATCCACACAAGCCCAGAAAAATGTGCCCTTAAGCCTTACCTTAATTTGAGAAAAGGCCAGGCAGTTACTGGTATTTTGCTGAGACTTGCACAGTTGAACAAGGAAGAATGCAAGTGTAAATGAAGTTAGATTTCATGCCAGCAAGAACTGGTTCTGAAGCTTTTCTAAAAAGGTGCAGTCTGCATGACATTAAAAATTGTGTAAGAGTCTGCTTCAGCAAATCCCTGTATCATAGTTTCTGGAATAAATAAAGATGGTTCAAGAGAAGGGTTACTTACTGGAGGCAGAATTTTTTAAACGTCTTTTTAAATTTTGTTAGGAATACCAACTTGTTTTAAAAATCTGAAGCCAGTTTTTTTTAATACATGCTTTTTTCTTTAAGTAGGTATCTTCCAGATGTCTAATTTATGCTGATATTTAAAAAATGTATAATAACACTACATTGTTTTTCCTTCAGCCCCCTGTTCTCTCAGATTGCCCGATCTTGTTTTTCCAATGTTTGTGCTTCTGCATAATATGAAGCCCTGCCTGTTGTAGGTGTGAGATTGCTATACTTGCCATTCTGTGGACACCCGATGCTAAGTCACACCTTAGTGCCTTTGCACAGGGTCCCCTCATCTACCTTGTAAAATCACTATTTCTCCTCTGAGAAACCTTCCCTTCCCATCCCCCTCTCTATCAGCAAGAGTTGATTAAGCAGCTTTTTTGTGTCACTCTGTACTGCAATAACTTGTTTATTATTGGTCTACTCCCTTTCCAGATGAAGAGATTCTCAGGATTAGAGATCTTGGACTTAGCATGGTGCCAGACACACAGTAGGTGTTCAATAAATGGGCCTGCCGAAGAGAGGAAGGGAGGAAAATAGACTTTTAAGGAGCCCCTGAAGAATCTGAGCAGAAAGGACCTGAGATGTAGGAAGAAAAACGAGAGATAATAGTGTCATGGAAGCCAAGGGAGTAGAGAATTTTAAGAGGGAAAGAAGGACTGGTCATTAGCATTAATTGCTGTTGGTAGCCAATGAGATAAGTACTGAACATCTTCATTGTATTTTTAGGAACTAAGAAAAGATTTCCTCAGCCATTATCATACCATAGATAACAGTGCAGGCATTGTTACCC
Source organism: Indri indri (assembly GCA_004363605.1). Lineage (NCBI taxonomy): Eukaryota > Metazoa > Chordata > Mammalia > Primates > Indriidae > Indri > Indri indri. The sequence goes on from RJWJ010006169.1 coordinate 11,812, forward strand.
ACACCAAGCAAAGATATGTTGGCAACAAGATGGGGGTGGTGACCTTTTGGAGGGAGATATCAATCAAGCTGCTTGACTTGGTGATATCTATCATTCTGACATTTTATACTGTTATTCTTGCCTAGTGGCAAACCCACTGGATAATAGCTAATCTCAGTTGAAAACTGAATAAAGAATCCAAAAATTTGCAGGATGTGCATACAGCTGTGTCAGATTGACATTCAGAAGCTAATTTGATGAATCCTAACAGGCCTAAAGCCTTCTTGGTGGATCATCTCAGTTGTAAAGTTCTGTTGTTCTCAATACAATTGCAGCTGTCTCACAAAAAACAAAATAATTTAGGAATGCTATTTATTAATAAAACCAAAATTCAGGCTGGGGGTGGTGGCTCATGCTTGTAATCCTAGCACACTGGGAGGCCAAGGCAGGAGGATCGCTTGAGGTCGGAATTTCAAGACCAGCATGAGCAAGAGCGAGACCCTGTCTCTACAAAAAATAGAAAACTTAGCTGGGCATGGTGCCACATGCCTATAGTCCCAGCTAACTGGGAGGCTGAGGCAAGAGGATCCCTTGTGCCCAAGAGTTTGAGGTTGCAGTGAGCTGTGATGATGCCACTGCATTCTAGCCAGGGCAACAGAGTGAGACTCTGCCTCAGAAAAATAAATAAATAAATAAATAAATAAATAAATAAATAAATAAATAAATAAATAAATAAAAATTTAAAAATTAAATAAAAGCTACCGAAATTCACAAGAAAATCATGGCTACAAGGTGAGGAAATGTCTTTCTATGGACTTTTGAACATCCTAAGAGAAAGAAGATAATGTCTTACTACTAAGAACAATAAAATGTTCATGGGATGGTGACATCATTTAATATGAAATATACAACATTTTGAAAGATAAGAAATTAGAATAATCCAAAAGATATTAATATATTGGAGTTATGGGAGAATGGAGACCTTTAAAACATAATGGTTATTAAAATAGAAAATGTCCAATTATCTATTTAAAATTAATTATGCTATAAATTTTGATATTCCTCTTATCTCAGAACCCAATATCATCATTCTTTTGACTGGAAAAAAAAGTGAAATTCTACTTTTGGCCGGTACTGTAAAGAGAGAGGGGTGGATTTAACATTGCAACCTATGAATATTCTCATTTAGACCAAGCCAAGCTAAATTTTCTGTGGTTGGTTGTCGTTCATGTTGCAGCCAATTTCAATATTTTGAAAGAATGATTTAGGTTACCTTTTTCATGTTCACAGATTTAATACCACTTTTGAAACACTAAAAACAATAAAAATTATTTATATTTCTCTAAAGTTTTAATAATAGCAAATTCAAGTTGTTCTCACTTTTCTCTGTTAAGGAAATACATTAAATGAGCTAGATTCCTACCTGTTTCCATTCCATATGGGGGGAAATGAGTTGGATAGGAGATGGATTCAATGGGGCCTATCAGGAACCCCTCTAGGGCTCTCTTAGGTCATTTTAGAGGATCAAGGGACTTGAGGTACCTCCAAAGTAGGGTAGAGGGGTTTTTTCCTAATTATAATTTAAATCTCAGGAAAATGTAATACTTTTATCTAAAATGCATTTTAATATGAAAAGCCTCAACATGAATACTTTATTATTAAAACAAATTACTTTCTGATATACTCTGGCAAAAATCTAAATTCTGCTTTTTCTCACTTTCATTCTATGGACCTCAAAGACCTCCTGACAGCTCAGTTTACACAGAGCAGGCCTAGGTAAGTGAGCCAGCTCAGTCCTCAATCATAGAGTTGGTACAGGCAGAATCTGCTTAAAACCAAGAATCGTTTTAGGAAGATAAAGACTTTTGATCCCTTTCAGATGTCATACAAGTTTAACAATGCAGTGTGGTGGAATAGTTTAAACCATGGTCTTGAACATGAGCTTTGGAGTCAGATAAAACCTATGTTCACATCTTCTCTCCCCCAATTTCTAGATCTTTAACTCAGTGTCTCAGTGTGTTCATCTGTAAAACAGAATGATTAGGAGGAATCAATGCGATAATGCATGCCAAAGACTTAGCACAGAACCTAGCCAGTTTTAAGTATGCAGTAAGTGACAGCTATTATTAGAATGCACTCCAGATGCATATATACTTAACTCTGTGCTTCCAGACAGCCTCTTGAGACAAAGGCAAAATTATATGTGCACACCATGCAGACAGACTTGGTGCACACTATGTGTGATAAGTGATAATAACACCTTTCCCCAGAGATTCTATTTCATCTCATATACACTCTTATTTAGCCCTTTGGTGATACTGTGAATTGGAAAAGTCACTAAAAGGCTAGGGCTTCTGCTTTGCCGATTGCCAAATTCTCCCTGTTAGCATCCAATCTTTTGTGCCCTAGGACTCTACCTTACTATGTTTTTGAAAACTAAACCCTGTTCTTGAGGTTTTGCTCATGGAATTACATTTTTTCCCTCTATTAAATCATTATCTCAAACTTTTAAAAATGCTTTACTTTTAACTTTTTTTACTAGGGAAAAAAGTGTATTTTCATTATGGTAAGTGAGAGTCAAGCAGTCTCATGGGCTTTTAAAAATGGTTTTGTACAAGTCACTCATTGTTCTGAAGTTCATGGTACATATCGACTTGACAAAGTAGTTCTAAGTCCTGGGAGGGAAATAGGTGATTCTCAGAATTGGTAGAAATAACTTAATAATCCAATATATAAATATGATTGTTGGCTTATAATTATAGTTACAATTGCTGGATTATAATGGCAACTCTAATCTGGAAATACCTGTTAAAAAATGTTTTCTTCTTCAGAAGAATCTCTTGTAGTTTGGAGACCCGCTGCTGAAAGGGCATAAGGAAAATAAACAATAAAACTCCTATTGGTGTGGAAGTGTGTCCTCCACTTGGCAAAGAGACTCACCTCCTAAATTTAAAATTCTCTTGGCGTCTAGGAAAACAAAGTAAACAGTGATTTCTGAAATGACCCCTAAATTCTTTATAATGTTAAGTATCTACTGGTCCCAGGCACTGGGAAGAGAAAAGGCAGATCTCATCTTCTTTATCTTTTGACTCACACTGCAACCAGACAGAACACAAGAGGGGTGTGTGGGTGTGTGTGTGTGTGTGTGTCTGTGTGAGAGAGAGAGGGAGGGAGGGAGAGAAAGAGAGAGAGAGATTGATTGATTTATTCCTGATGGACACAGCCCAGGGGCATGGCGGGGAGGGCAAATTACAGAGCTATGATTTCTGCACAAAGAAAAGAGTGCAGGACATTTCCACATACATAGAGCAAGGGGGACGGGAACAAAGGACACAGAAAGCAAAATCAGGAAGAGAAAGAAAGAAAATATGTGACAAGTCAAGCAGGAATCTTTAGTGAGGAAATGCTGGTGTTTCTCACACCACCAAACCCATTGGCCATTTTAGCAGAAAGCTAGGCAGAATCCCCACAAGGTTAAAAACATTTACTTTTTATTTGTGAGTAGAGGTCACTCCTATGGCTAACGCTTGTTTGCTAGACCTCTGACTCCCTGGCCAGACAGTGGGAACTTCTGGAGACGCCATCTGCCAGGTGGGGCACAGGATGGAAGGGGTGGGTCAGGCGCAGAGTGGGTTCCCAGCAGTGCTGCCTGACACACGCCCACAACCAGTTCCTTTCTGGTCATCACCAGCATCTCTCATCTCCCTCTTCCAGCTAACTTCCAGTTGGCGGCCGGCCAAATGAGAACTTGAATCAAGAAGGATGTTTGTTCTGTGTGTGTATGTAGTTATAAACATGAAGCTATGAGGGAATGTGAAAATGCTTCCCCCACACTGTTTAAAATCTCTAAGACTTTGGGAGATAATCAGAAAAATTAAACTTGCAACGTGCATAGGCTTTCTCTCTTGAATAGTGAGTTGTGTTTGCTTTATGGCATTACACCAATAAAGCAGAAATTTCACGTGGCAACCATGACACCGCTTTTATTACCACCCACCAGAGCACGGGCCCTGAGTCACATCTGTTCAAATTCCCCAGTGTTCTGCACCTAATGATTTTTTTTTTTTGATCTCTCCTCCCCTGTGCTATTAACTAGGGAAAGGAGGGGCCACTCAGTAATTCTACACCTGTTCAAGTCCACGCCTATCGACTTGCTAAGCTTCCCAAACAAGTGCAGGGCAAAGCATGAGAACATCCGAGTCTGGGGCGGCGGCAGCTGTGGCAGTAGCTGCCACCGGGTTTGGCATTTTGGATTTTTGTTCAGAGTCTCTAATGTATCTCCTACAATGGCAGTTGATGACAGCAATTTATATTCCAGAACGAAGAACAAACTAAATTCATCTCAAAATGATCATAAATCATCAAGACGGAGCAGCCTGCCACCCGAACTGCTCATAGGAAATGACATTAGAGGAAGACTTCAAAGGAACATTAAGAACTTGGATCCCATTCACCTGAGGCGCCCAAAGAAGAGACCATCCATATTTCCAGGTAGGAATAGTTTAAATCTGTGCCTTCCGGTTGAAACAAAAAACAAACCAAAACCAAAACCAAAAAAAAAAAAAAACCCACCACAGACTATATTTCATTTGTTACAATCAGATGTTCATTTGAAATTAACTTGGGACGCATCTGAGGGCTTTAAGTAGCCAAATAAACATGTTTGAATGTAAAAGTTAGAACAATTCTTAGAACTGAAAGCACCCTATCTTCCTTTTATTTTCTTTATTGATTGTAACATCTTTAAGGATCTGTAAATCGGCATCTATTTTATTACCCTGGCATCAGCAGGACCGTGGAACTGCTTTGCTTGCAATCCTGAAAAATTCCATGCTGAATTTCATTCTCTGGCATATTTTCTTTATTTTGCAAGATTATTGGATTGTTGAGTGAAGTTGATGTTTGTGTGCACCAGAAATTAACACCATTAAATACTCCAATGCATGCTTCAAATTCCTGTCTTGCATCAGAGCCTAAAACCATTTGTAGTAAAGGGCTCAATGAAACAATGTGAATGGTGAAATGTATTAGAGCTCAGGAGACACATGGATTTCAATCTTGATAAAGAGACTCTGATGTCTGCCTTAGATATTTATGTGTGGATATTACAGATACGAGATTGTCCAAGATACCTGTGACTGTGAACCCTAACTGAACTACCTGAGTGATCACTGCAGAGTATGAATTATTTAGCCAACTTGGTTTCAATACTATTTGCATTGGAATTTCCAGGAAAAAGTGGAAGTGGCCTTTTTGTTGTGGTTGATTGATTTATTGGTGCCTTCTTTATAGAGGATATATTAGACCCAACTGCTGAGGGGTACCTCTATGAAGATAGAAAATAAAAAAAAAAAAATTCAGTTGAGTTTTCCTTCATAAAAATTATATTGACTTCCTGAACAGCTGACTCTTTATATCGCTTTCGGAAATAGCTGGGTGATTTTGAGATATGGGACTCAAGGCCATAAACTAAGAATTACATTGTAAGGAAGCTGTTGTTTTAATAAATGTCTTCAATTCACTGCCCTGGTGTCAAACTCTCCTGCAGAAAAGAAGCAAAGCCCAGCCTAGAATGGGCCAGAGGGTGTAAGCGTGTGTTGGGGGGAGGGGAGGGGGTTACTATGAAAAATGCTGGGAGGAGGAGCTTGTGTCTGAAGCATCTCACAAAGCACAGTCCTTTCTGCCTGTTCTCTTTCATCTCCTGAGGGTACCAGGAGCTCGGGTCTGCCTTGTTTCCTGAAACTGCCTGGCACAAAGCACTTTTTGATGAGTTGGTTCACTAGCACTTCTTCCAGAACCTTCTCCCAGAGCCGTTCCTTACCTTCTGCTTTTTCTTCTCTTCCTTTATTCTTTGGTTGAACGTGTCTGGATCCAGGCACATTATAATTGGCCCTGCTCTTCTCTGCCACCAGTGACACAGCCCTACCCTGCTTCTTCAGGAAGGCTTCTCCTTTCCAAACACCCAGATCCAGGAGGACACCTCACTCCTGCAGCCCCGATTCCCACTTTGCCCTCTCGTTCTACAAGGTCATCTGTCCCTGGCTCTTAGCTGCAGCCACAGAATTGTGAGAAGACCTCTGAGCTTGCATCTTACATTAATTATCCTTTCTAAGATCTTGATCGACATAATTAATTTGACAAGGTGGAGATGTGAAAAGAGCATTGAACTTCAGGGAGCTGAGTTCTAGTCTAGACTGTGTCCCTAACCACCTGTGTGTGTTCTCCAAGCCCCTGTGGCCTTCAACTCTGTCATTTGTTTCTGTGTTTTTCTGCCCTCAGTGTTCCCCTTGGGGACAGCAGCAGGAGATGGACCCTTCCCACCCTTCTCCCAACCTCTCCGCCAGGGTCTCCAGTGGACAAGTTAGAGAGTTACCTGTCCAAAGTTTGAGCAATACTGGCTACGTGATTTATAAATTCCTTGTCAACTAAACCATGACTCCACTGTCATGTGGGTTGTACTAACTGCTTTTTACAGTGGATGATTTAGAAATGCCATGGGACCACCAACCCTGCCACAGCACCTACACACCAGCTGAAATCAGAAATATACGCAGCTGTGATAACCACTCCCATTTTATATGGCTGTGCAGTTGCTTATAAAGCGTAGACATAATAGATGTAGAACCTGAGGGTCAGAGAAATAAAGGCATGTCTCAAAATTAATAAATGTCAAAACAAGGGCTCAGACCTCACTCTTCTGACTCCAACATTGAAGCTGTTTCCACCCTATTCCACTACACTGTTATCAACTGTTAACATTTGCCTGATGAGATGTTAACATTTGCCTGAAGACACACCAGTGTTACAATCAGCTTTCACTCTGACCCTTATATACACACAGACAACTTGATCCTCTGCCTCATATTTTCATTCCTACACTGAATGATTGATTGATTGATTGGGTGATCATTTCATTCAGTCATTCACAAAATATTCATTTAGCTCTTGTACTGTGTTAGGGCTAAAGCTTCAGGAATCTGGCTCCATATTACCCTTTTGTTCTTATCATCCCTTTCTCCTCTCAGGGCCATCTCACATGGCAAAGAGTAATTGACCTAAAATGCAAATCTGTTTGTTTCATTCTCTTGCGTAAAATTCCTCCGTTACCACTGTTCTTAGGATAAAGTCCAAATTCCTTGAAGCACTGTACAAGAGATGCAAAATCTGACCACTGGTTCAATCCCTGGCCTCTTCCCTAGCACTCCTTTCCCTGTTCCAACAAACTCGGACTCCTATGGCCCTTCACATTTGCACGTCTAAGGTAAGTGCTGTATACTCCACCTGCACAGTTCTACCTCACTAATTTCTACCTTGGCTTCAGGGCTCAGCTTGATATCCCTTCTTCCAGGAAGTTTTCCTGACCCCCATATCTGGGTTGAGTCCATTCTGCATCCTTCTCATAGCACCTGGAATTTTCCCTATCATAGCACTTATCAGACATATTGTCATTGTCTGTTTACTTGTCCGTATCTCCCACTAGCCAATGACCCAGGGACCATATCAGTCTTGTTAGCCATTGTATACCTAGCACCTTTCACAATGCCAGGCACGCAGTATGCATTCGATAAATATTTATTCAATTGACTCAAATTGCACTGAACAGAATTAACTCTTGGCGTACCTTGTATGCAATACCTTCTTCCAGACTTTGTCCATGCCATTCTCCCTCACCTCCCAACACACACACACACACACACACACACATACACACACACACACACACACACCTTGTACGTATTTGCTGTGAAGCTGTGTCAATCCTATAGGGCCTATCTGATTCTAGCTCCAAGAAAGAATTAGTTGGCAGATAGAGATTGTCAAAGGGAATGGTCTTATATTGATTTTTATCACAATATGAACTCCTGGTGCAGGAAAAATGTAAATATGAATTTTCTATAGTGTGTCATTCATTCATTCATTGAAAAATGTGTTAGGATTCTAATATATGCTAGGAAATAATCTAAGCCTTGAGAAGAGAGCAGAAAATCAGACAGTTTCTGGCCTAGGGTGATAGGAAAGAATTTCATAGCAAGGTACTTTGCATATTGTACAACTCAATAAATACCTCTAGAATAAAGTAATGAATGACCCCCATGGTCAGAGCAGTGAATCTTTAAAAAGAAAACCAATACTCTTTAAAATTGTGTTTATATAAAAAACATCAAAAACTAACATTTTGTCTGCCCTTAAAGAAGCCTCAACCACAGAATGCTAATGTGAGTTACTTGGCTGAGATTCTACATACAGTCTTGGGTCTCAAGAATTCAGGCACTAAGAGTCTAGGTCTCTGTAGCAAACAGACAGCCTGATTTCTCCCTCCTTCTGCAAGAACTCCAGCAGCTGAGTTCCTAGCAGTGGGCCTGGCTCAGTTAAAAGAATCAAACGGAAGAGAGAGAAGTGGTCCTGACACATAGCATACCCATAGGCATGTCACAATAAAATGAGCATCTTATCCTGCACCTGGAAGAAAGCCGGGCCCAGGCTCCAGGTGTAATGGGTTGTGCATCCAGCACTCCAGCAAACAAGTTGGTGTGTTTAATCAGCTAGTTCTTAAAATATCATACCGATTTTATAATAGTCTGTTGTGAAAAGCAAGGAGTCATCTGCTTAGAGGAAACAGGCGGTTCCAGGTACTTCCTTGTTGCCTAGTCAGAGGACAAGTGTGATGAGGACTGCTCACTGCCGAGGGGGCCGGGGAACCCTGGCTGGGACTCGCATGGCAGGTGTGCCAGCATGTAGGCTAGCTTCGTTTCTTGTCTTTAAGTCAAAGTTTTATTCCAAGGGCAAGTTATTTTTTTTTTCTTTCAAATCCACAATCTAAAAAAAATACTTAAAATCATGTTATTTTTATAGTTAAATGGATTTTGAGCATTTGGAAAGTAAAACTGCTGTATTCTTTTTTTTGCTGCATGTAGGTTTTTATTGAAAACACAAGGCAGTCGTAAGAACAGTGGTGGCTAGATGCTTTCTGGCCTCCCTTAGGGTGAACAGCCTCTGTCAAGGGAATTGCGAAGACAGGGATCTGGATTTCCCCTCCTCACAGGCACAGCGGAGGGCACTCTGTAATTAGGCATGCCTCCTTAAGTATTAATATTGTGTTCTCTGTTGCAATTCTGTCATTCTGGAAGCCTGCAGACAGGTGCATTTGATGATGTTTCAGTGGGCCCTTAAGGGACGTGGAGAACTTGGTCAGAGCCTCTGTAAACGTGTGCTGTAAAGGACGTTCCTTGGTATTGTGTTCAGTTGTCTTTGGTTGTGAGTGGGCTCAGCGGTTACACTTTGTGATGACAGGGACCATGTCTCCTACACTGTGGTGTTCCCTGTAACACCTACTATAGGGTTTTGCTTATGGTAGGTGCTTAAGAGCTGGCGAAGTCGTCAGGCAAGGTGGAAGATGACATGCAAAAGGGAGTGTGTCACAACCACTCTGCCAGCCACCACCCTGCCCATCTGGCCCTGTAACTTCCTCAAACAGCCTCTCCTAGAGCAGGTCATGCTCAGGGACCAAAGGCAAAGGAGCCTCAGAGAGTCTGAACCTCTCCTCTCATGAAAGAACTTCAACCCAAGAATTTCACAAAGTCAATATCTACATCACAACTGGATTCAGGTTCTGATCCTCCATCTACTAAACATGTAACCTGGGGCAAGCCACTTGATCTCTCAAAACCTGTGTCTTCATCTGTGAAATGGAATGCAGACATCAGTTTCACCGGCTATGTTAAGCCCAAATGAGATAACGCGTGACTATGAAATGATATATTGCTGAGGTTGACTGTGTTATCCTTTGGTGGCATTAAAGGTGGGGTTTTTCCATAATTAGTACTTTTTCTTCTAATAAATGGGTGGCGGGTGCAATCAGAACACTTGCAAATCTTCGTGGTTGGAAAGATATCCAAAGTTGCTGATCAGACCCTCTGCTAATGTAAATTCTATATAAGGAGACACTGCTAAAAGACCCATTCATTTTAATTTTCTCATAATAAAGGATGACGTGGAAACTCTTCTATGTAATAGATATTCACGTATTTTCCCAAAGTGAATCGTTAAACTTAAGAGTATTGTCATGTGAGGCTCTGAAAATTGTACAGTATTGGAAACATCAATGTTCGTGTTTAATAAACTTACTTGTAACCTTACTGTGTTTAATATCTGCCTTGTTTTGTTTGTTTAAAGCCTTGATTTTGGAAATTCGGCCCTTAAGCTTTTTTTTGAACAAAAGCTTGGAAGATAATTGGTTTTCGCTAGTGATTTTTAAAAACAGCTTATATGTAATATTATAAATGAGTTCACACTTGAAATTCATCTACTTAAATATTAAGAGAGATTAGACTTAAAAACTTTTAAAAGTCAAGACATTTTGATTTGAAATGAGATATTTATGGCATTTCTTATTCAAAAATACTGATGTAACAATAACTGAGGTAGCCTGTTTACTTAAATAATGAAATTTATTTATTGGAAAAGTTTATTAAGGGGGATGGAGTTTTTGTTTTTGTTTTGCTTTGTTTTCTGAAAAGAAACAAAAACAAACGTAATGAGGCTATTAGTGCTAATCTGGTTACTTTTAAGGAAAAAAATGCTGATATTGTAATATTTATATGCATGATTTATAAGCAAGGGGAAAATGTCTTTACCTTTATGTAGGGACTGATAGTGAGCCCAGTATAAACAGAAATGTTAGATTTATAGCTCAACTTTAGGCTTTTCTCCTTATTATAAAAAGATACAGAGTTCTGAATTCAGGACTTATCATATTATTATATTGAGAAGTTACTTAAACAGGTTTGACCTAAAAGCTCGTTTTCATTTATTGCTCTATAGCTAATACATAGTTACAGATTTGAGAGCTCCCACATACTTTTCTCTCCTATTACTAAATAATACTCTAAGTATATTCAAAATTAGACCATGAAAATATTTTTATATTTATGTCATTTTATATTTACTCAATATACTTCATTAATACTTTGTAAACACTAGTAATGGTCTGCATAAGTAATGTACTTTTTAAAAATGTTTGAGAGGAAAGTGATCATCCAATTATTCAGTTACGTAAGAAGTGGCCATTCCCAACATTTTTTGTTTCAAATAATTTGGGGAAAGTAACTACCTAAAGAATCTTTGCTTCAATTTTTAATTATAATGTTCCCATCCTTTATTTATGATCTAGAAGAATATGGATTTGGGAGTAGAGGTTAAAATGATAAAATGAGGATAAAATGGACAGTCATTTTCATTTGATGTGAATGTAAAAACTCTCATTACAAGATGGTCAGAGTATTTTTCAGTCATAATTTTAATTTTTTAATTTCCATCCTAAGTGGAGTTAATGCTTTTCTGCTGAATGACCAATTGTCAGTGTATCTTTGAACACCCTGGGCATTCAAAGCACATAAATGAAGGAACCACAAAGATGATGTGTCTTTTTGTCCTTAGATCAGATTTATTGATGCTGCTGCCTCAGCTGTTGAATAACTTCTCTCCCACCCTGACACATAAGACAAAAGACATCATAATGGATAATTAATACTAGAGAGAGTTTTAAAGTATCTGATTTTTATGGGCAAGAAAGGTACAATTTCAAGAAACTCTTTTTAGATTTTAAGTATTAAAATAGGTGCCCACGGATAAATGAAGGGTGTACATGAAACTACATCTATTCCACAAAAATCTAAACTATCTTGTTAAATGTCTATTAGGTGTAAAAGACTCAACAATCATTAAGACATTGATACACAGTAATCTGTTTTCATGTTTAATTTTTTACACTAAGAGAGCAGAATGCATTCCTTTGGGTGTTAATGCTTTTCTGGCACCAATATTTAAGCTTCCCTGTTGCACCAGCTGATGGCAATACTGACACCATGTCTTTTCGTACAGAAGCCCTAATTAGCAGTGAAGCATTTTCCGACAGGAAAGTCCCAGTGGCCTTAATTGCCCTCCACATCAAGGTTTCTCTGTTGGGAGTTGTTGTTTTTTGTTTTTTGTTTTTTTTTTTTTTTGCAATTTATCCCTTGTCTCTACTCTCTAAAAAATAGCTAAGTAGAAAAGGATCATCATTTGAATGTCCCTCCTCAAGACCCAACTCAGGAAGGATTTCTGGTCTTTTGAGATCTTCCAGCCCCTGCATAACTAAGGGAATATTAACTTACCAACTTACGGCATTGGTTTTCAAACAACTGTGCAAATCCAAATTCCTGTAGGAAGTTTTTCAGAACCCACAGGCACTGGCCCTCAGATGTGAGTTAGTAAGTCTACACTGGGGCCAGGCTTTCAACTGCCTTGTGAACATTTTTCCAGGTGCATCTGATGTTCATCCCATCCCTGGTTGAGAACTACTGACTTACAGAAAGTGGAAGAGATCTTCAAAGATCAATGCTATTCTTAAATTATTCCAAGTTTCAATGTAGGAAGCAGGAGGAAGCTATGCCTGGCAGGCCTCTATCACTGCCCCATGCAATCCAGTCCCGTCCCACGCACGCACTCAACCACCACCACCCTCAATGCTTGGATTGTTCTTTGGCAGAAGGAGAACCTGTGATTTGAGCTCCATCATAAACAATCTTCCTCCTGTTCTCTACTCATGACTGTAAAAGCCAGAACTGCAGAGTGCAGAGGTCTAGACTCCCCTTCTCATGGTCTTTGTTCTAACCCCTGCTCATACCAGGGGTTAGTTGACACATAATAATTGTACATGTTTATGGGATACATAGTGACATTTCCATATGTGGATACAATGTGTAATTATCAAATCAGGGTAATTAGCATATCTGTCACCTCAAACATTTATCATTTCTTTGTGTTATGAACATTCAAATCCTCTCTTTTAGCTTTTTGAGAAGATACAATAAATTATAATTAACCACATTCATCCTACAGTGCTGCAGAACACCAGAACTCATCTCCTATCTACTGCAATTTTGTAGCCATTAACTAACTGCTCCCCATCCTCCCCTTCCTCCCCCGCTTCCCAGCCTCAAATACTCACAATTCTGCTCTCTACTTCCGTGAGCTCGTTTGTTTGTTTGTTTGCTTGCTTTGGCTCTCACATATGAGCGAAAACATGAACCAACCAAGTCTTTTCAAATAGTAACAATGCATGTTAGAGGCAGCCTATTCGAATAAATTGGATGGATGGATTTTATGTCTTAAAAATAACAGCTCTCCACAATACACATAATATTATAGAATATAGAAATGTTTAAGGCAGAAAAGTTAATGAATATTATCCATGACACGGAGTGCTTTGCAGACACTGCATTATTCAGAAGTAGGGTAAACTATAGCTATATATTTTTTGTTATGGAATCTCATCTATCCAAAATAAATAGCAGTCTGCTCAACTTCTCAGAAGAAATATTGCTTAATTATAATTACTTGGAATAAGGATGCCACAAATCACTACATAATCATTTAAAGAAAAGGCAATGCAGTTTTGGAAGACAGTAAACATCCCAAAGTTAAGGCCTTGCACTTTGTCTTAATTTCTGCTAAATTAGAAAGAGCTTTGCTGTTTCATATATACCCAAGCTGTTCAGTTCTCCTTCCACTAAAAGCAGGTGACTGAAAACTGTGTGCTTAACCATGCTTGAGTTAATATTTAGAGTAATGATAGAAGCCATTTTATTGGCAATAAATCACTTTCTGATTTTCACACAAAACACTCCCACATGCACAAACGTAGACATGCAGGATGAAGGGAAATGGTTAAGAGTGATTTCTTTCAGAGACAACCTAAAAGGAAAATGCAAAATCTGTACCAATGGGGAATATGGAAGGATGGAAAGAGAACCCTGCATAATTTTTCTAACATGCTCAGCAGAGAGATCATTGAAACACACACACACACAGCAGAAATACAATAATGTGGCACCCACAGGCATCTCTCTCAGCCTCTCCCCCAGCAGGGATTATGTGAGGTGGTTTTTATTCTGAAAAGTTTATTGATACAGACAGGGCAAGATAAGCGATAACTGAGATATGAAATTGGGTTAGGGGCTTGCCTGTGGGAAATGGGGGAGGTCCCTAAATGTCACCTAGAGGTTAAAAGGGAAGGAAGCATGAGTGCAGTCGCTACTGATTTGATAAGTAATTGTTCCCTCTTTAAAAGGTTCTTTGAAAGTTCCCAAACATTGAAAATAATGATGACTTAACGTAAGATTGAATGAAATGAGATTGGAAGACTGGAAGGTTTCTGTTTCACCCTCCCCCCAGAACAACACCATCAAACACAAATTATTTCTCTCTACCCAGCTGCTGCCTTGGAGGTTTTATAGGAACGTGGCAGTGGTGTGGAAGAGGAGACAAGAGACAGAGAGAGATTGAAGCCCATAAGTGTCCACTTGCCTCCTTGAAAGACCTCCCTAGGGCAGTCTGCATCTTACTGCTCTCAAACCATGACAGGATCCAGCTCTTGTAGTTGGGCAGCAGAGGTGGACATTGCCAATATATGAAACTTTGACATTAAGTCCAGCATTGCATGTTGCTCTCATTATGTCTGAAAATACAGTGTGTGGAAGGAGATGAAAATTTGCTCAAAATTGCTTACCAAAATCTCTCAGGATCTATAGTAGAGTAGCATATTTATGATTTCACTTCTTTTAAATGTGGAAGTTTGGGATTAGCAAACACTAGAAAATGGATTGATATGTAAAAGTTGTGCACAAAATACACATTTATCAGCTGACTGGAATTCTGCCCCAACCCAGGACATAGCATTTATAAACCCCCTGATCTCCAGCACTCTGCGATTATAATCTCAATGTGCCCCATTGCTGCATACTACTCATTGCTGAATGGTGGTGCATAACACCTGTTTAAATGCTGCATAATAGAACTATGGTGTAGTTTAGGATTTTAAATAAAAGTTATAAAATTTGAAATGCCGTGAATTTCATACACAAGTGGCAACATTTCTCCAGTCAGCTTTTAAGGAATATGATTAGATGAGACAGATATTCCACTTTCAAAATATCTTTATTTAATTATTGAGCAAATAGGGAGAGTTACATACGTTTTTAAAAAAGTTATATGGGTTCTTCAAGCTTGGATCTTGCCAAGTCTGGACATCAATGAACTATTTCAGTTTTTTGTCCTCGTCGTTGTTTTTTTTTCTTTTCCTTCTTTTTTATTTCAGCATATTATAGGAGTGCAAATGTTTAGGTTAGCATATTGCCCTTGCCCCACCTGAATAAGAGCTTCAAGCATGTCCATCCCCCAGACGGTGTGCACTGCACCCATGAGGTGTGTATATACCCATCCCCTCCTCCCTTCTCCCACCTGCCCGACCCCCGATGAATGTTATTACTATATGTGCACTTAAGTGTTGATCAGTTAAACCCAATTTGGTGGTGAGTACATGTGGGGCTTGTTTTCCCATTCTTGTGATACTTCACTTAGTAGAATGGGTTCCAGCTCTATGTAGGATAATACAAGAGGTGCTAGATCACCATTGTTTTTTGTGGCTGTTTTAATCAATGATATGGCATCTTGGAAAACCTATGGCATTTCCTCAAAAGTTTCATTCTTATTTTCCCTCCTCACTGTTAATCTTATAGATATGCCTTTGAGTCTTGCAGATTTACTATTTTTTTCATAGCTCAAGCTGCAAAAAGTGCTTGGTGGTTGTGCAGCTGAGGAACTTAGATAAAATAACTCACTTGGCAGTGGGCATAATGGAGAATCAAAGAATCAATAAATTTTGGGTCTGAAAGAAAGCTTAGCATCAGATTCAAGGCATTCGTTTCACAGAATGAATGAATACAGACCTCCAAGACAGCTTACATCGAGGGTCTACTGATTCTCTTTACGTTCTATGACACCATCCTGCATGAGATCATCATAGAAACCTAGTTCAAGAACCTCTGGGTCATTTTTGTGAGCATGAAAAGTGAGGAGAAAATGACACCCACATGTTCCCACATGTGGGTCCCAGAGACAAGAGATCCATGCATCAATCTGTGTTTATTAAGCACCCACATGTCCACCACATGTACCACACACTGTGGTGGGCAGGGCTGATGGGCAGGTGGAAGTTGGGAGTTTTAAAAGCACATATCACTCACAGCTGGGGAGATGCTGAGAGGTAAGCCTAGTCTAGTGCACAGCATCAAGGCCTCAACTGGTTTTATTTTTCATTCTGTCCTTAAGAGATGAAATGTCTTTCTTTGACAAAAGCAGCCATCAAGTGAGAGAAAAGGAATTTTAGTTCAAGGAAATGCACAGGAAACATGATTCTCCTCAGAGATGTGACCCAGGAGAAAACCAGGACCCTGCATAAACGCTTCTTTTTTGAAGAAAACATTTAGGGATATGTTCCTTTTGAAAGGTAACAGTCTACTACATGTTCATAGTCCTCACAGACTGAGATTTGTTACTATTCCCATATCACAATGAGGAAACTGAGGAATATGGAAAATAATCTATTAGATGTTAAGAGAGCATATGTGAAACCAGGTAAGAATTCACAACTTTTTAGTCTCGAGTTCTCCTTCACCAAAAAGAAGTTTATTCCATTCTCATGTTCAAAAAGTTGTAACCGAAAGCAGCTTTACAACCATATATTTTAATTATTAAACAAAAAACGCGTATCATTTTTCCCACATAGATCATAACAAAATCCTGGATTAAAAATCAGTTAATAAGCCTCCTGATTAAAGGGGCAGTGAATGGAGACAGTGGACTTGGTCTAAATGTGCTTGTGGAACAGCTATGGGCCTGCATCTGTCATTGAAAACTGAATACTTTGTTCATTTGGGGGAAGTGGGTTCACATTTGTAGTTTGTCAGGGCTCACTTTTGTCCCTGAAAAAGATGTCACCCTATTATTCTCTGTGGTCCTCAGTTCAAAAAAGATTTTTAACTGAAAGATCTACACCTCTAAAGAGAGATATAAGAAATAATAATTGCCTTGGGGGAAAGATTCTAGAAGAGCTCAGAATAAACCAGATTTCAAAAACAAATAAAAAGTTAATTTCTTCTAAGCACAGGAGTTTAAAGATATAGAAGGGCATTTTGTTTAGTTTTGCCTTAAAGTAGAAGGAAAAGAAGGTCATATGACTTCATATAACTCAATGTCAGTTGGGAGCACTTTGCTCTTAAAATTTAAGTAAAGATTAATCAAGCTTCCATCCAATACCTACGGAAAGTCTCAAGCCCAACCCCAAGATTTATTTTATTTTATTTTATTTTTTTGAGACAGGGTTTCACTCTGTTACCCAGGCTGGAGTGCGGTGGCAAGAGCTCCTGGGCTCAAGTGATCCTTCTACCTCAGCCTCCCAAGTAGCTAGGACTATAGGCATCTGACACGGCACCCAGCAAATTTTTCTATTTTTTTGTAGAGACTGCTTCTCACTATGTTGCCCAGGCTGGTGTCAAACCCCTGGCCTCAAGCAATCCTTCTGCCTCAGCCTCCCAATGTGCTAGGATTACAGGCACGAGCTGTTGCGCCCAGCCCCAACTCAAGATTTTTATAACTCTTCAGGGACATGTGTCCTTGTGCTTAAGTTCCTGCTTCTGCTAATGTTTTATTTGTTTGTTGTTTTTGGCCATTTATGGATTTTTTCATTATCTTCTCATATTGTTTCTATGCAGTACTATGTGGATTCAGTTCAACCTCTTGCCTTGATTTCCACAAACAAAAATTCAACCATAAAAGCCTGTGTGTATAGCAGATTCTATTGGACATCTGGAAAGACAAAGAGAATTTAGGATTTAAATATTCATTCAGCACAAACAACTTTGATTTAATAGCAGAGGTTGCTCTCAGCCACCCTCCCGTTCAAGATTTCTCTGTATTTGTTCTACCAGTATTCTTCGATCTCTGGCCATCATGGTGGCTCTTTTGTCTTTTTCTTCTCCCATGTGTCCTTTCAAATTCCTTTCCACCACAATGTCCCCAGAATTTCACTCTCGAGCAATTCTGCTCTTTCCAGCACCTACAACCAAGCCCTGCTTCAATATCGTTGCACATCCAAAAACAATCACAGAACTTGTCAAAACCACAGGACTATCTCAGACGACTTCCTTTAAGCCCATGGTTATCACAAGGGTATCATCTGCAAATCTTGTTAAACATTCAGATGCTGGTTTATCAGGTTTGGGGTTGGTTTATGAATATGTACTTTTAATAGTCATGATTTGATTCTGTTAGGCTCTTCAGCTCCTTTTCTGAGAAATTCTGTAGTCTAACAAGACTCATCCTCTATAGGAGACAGTTGGAGTTCAGAGAGCATGTTTTCCCTTCTTTACATGTAGAATAAACCTATTCTAAACAAAGCCCTGGCAAGTCTGCCCTGTGATTGGAGTTAAACATCCCCCCATCATCCTGTTTGTCAGACCATCTTATTTACCAAAGCACACTCTTGTTAGAGCTCTGTCAGTTAAAACTTTGGTACACTCATTAGTAAGGGATCAGACTCATATTTCTCATGTCTTAAGAGGATTTCTCTTGTTAGAAACATGGTTGTATTCACTTGAACAAGCTCAGTGAACTGTTTAGCTAAGGCACATGGAGGACAAAGCTTATTTCAGGACAATCCAGGGAACTTTACTGGCAGTCTCCCAGTGCCGTGTAACAGTGGATAGTCTTAAAGGATCAGTGAGTAAGACCACCTTGAGTTAGCAGAGTTCCACATTACTTTATATTTTTATTACTCAGCATAGTTTGTGCTAAGTTCACATTAATTTGGACAGGCCTTAATGAGAGTAGCTTTTTTTCAACTCAGTTTAGAGTACAGCTATGTCCCTTTTGAAAGATAATTTGATTACAAAAATCAGAAAATGATCAGAGGGGGTCATTATCAAGTCTACTATGAATTATCTGTACTATGAATTAATAAATTCCCTATATAAATGCATTTTAAATCATTTGTGTTACAAAAATATGATGTACATTTTTCAGGAAAATATCAATTCTATTCTGTGAGGAAAGAAAGATCTATACTATCCCTAATAAGTTCACTGTCTTTTGGCATGCGTCTATCATCTTTCTACCTGAATTCTTAGAGCTCTATCTAGAAGAGCTAAGTTTTCTGGTTTTTTTCTCTCCCTGAAACATGTTTCCAGTGATCTCTGCCCACAGCGGGTGCTCAAGAAATACTGATGCCCTCCAGGCCCAGAGCTGTGTTATATTCTCCCCTCTTCCTTTAGCAGTGTGTGCATCTAGGCAATATTAATAATTTATTAAGAATATGTGAGGCCGGGCGCGGTGGCTCACGCCTGTAATCCTAGCACTCTGGGAGGCCGAGGTGGGCGGATTGTTTGAGCTCAGGAGTTCGAACCCAGCCTAAGCAAGAGCGAGACCCCACCTCTACTAAAATTGGAAAGAAATTCATTGGCCAACTAAAAATATATAGAAAAAATTAGCCGGGCATGGTGGCGCATGCCTGCAGTCCCAGCTACTCGGGAGGCTGAGGCTGTAGGATTGCTTGAGCCCAGGAGTTTGAGGTTGCTGTGAGCTAGGCTGACGCCACGGCACTCACTCTAGCCCGGGCAAAAGAGTGAGACCCTGCCTCAAAAAAAAAAAAAAAAGAATGTGTGTCCTATATTCTTCCCTGTAAAGTAGGATAAAAATAATAGCTAATCCCAGGAATCTCTACTATCCTAAAGACCCCTGGAGTGTGGAACTCCATTTTCGAAGTAGTTCTCTCATCCACTGGTAGATTTTCTGCAACACTCTGCATTTTCTTTTTGATACTTCCTCTCTCCTGTTTAAGCCCCTTTGCTTTCAGAATCAAGCTCACAATCTTGGGCATGGCACTGAAGACCCAGGAGCCTTCCCAGTCTGGCCCCAGGCACAAATAAGAGGCTTTTCCCTGGCCCTGACCCTTCTCTGCAAACTGCTCCAACCACACCACACATGGGCTATTCTCTGGCCCTCACGTCACTTCCTGGGCGTATATTCTCACATAGGCTTCCTCATCTGCCCACCTTGCTTTTCTCTCTGACTTATATTCTATTTCAAGGCTAAGCGCAAATGTCACTTTATCTCTCAAACTGTCCCTCCCATTCCCACACCCAGATAATTTAGTTGTAGTCCACCTTTTGTTCCTTAGGTCTTTGCACATCCCACTCTTTTGGTATTTAATTCTATAGCTGTGTATTGGTATCACCACCTCCCACCCAGCCTCCAAGCCTTTTGAAGGCAGAAACCGTGTATCACATGAATGAATGAACGCTTTGCCTATCTGTGTGTCGTAACTACCTGCGTGTCGTAACTGCCTGCTCTGTCTTAGCTGATGGTAACATGTGCACAGTTAAATTATTTTCTAAGAATCAGTAGTCTTCCTTAGCATTAGTTCTCTGTTAAAGTAGTTTCCTTTCTTCTCTCTAAATCCCTTATCACTTGGATTCTTGTTATTTTACTCTTGCTTTAATGTATCTCTGTTGAACAATATTTTTGTCTTATATTATTAGCTACTTTAAGTCCTGTTCAGATTTATGTAAGTAAGAAATGTAATACAATAATCTCTGTGCACCATTTAAGCTAACTAAAAATCTTTTTCCATCAAAGGCAGCATCACTTTTTCCACTTGCCTCTCCCCACTTACTGCATCCTGGATAAAGCCAATGTTGGCTCTTTGTGTGTCAATTAAATTGCATAATGTTTTTGAGTCAGTATTCTTTAACTAGTTTATCTTGCTCCTGCATACATGATTGGCTATGATTACCTGACAGTTTCTTCTTGTTTAACACAGATTTACAAAATCAAAACTTCCTAATGCACTTCACTTTTGCTGGAGTCATTATGTATGCTGCTATTGTAGAATTACATTTTGTGCAACAATACAGAAGAGTGAAGTACAAAGGATGAAAAGAGACTCAACAAAGAGAGATAATCTTAAACTTGTCAGAAAATAAAAGCAAATTTCCTAAAGTTATTAATATAGTGACAAGTATATACAACTTTTGTATTAATCAGGTGTAAATTTTTATCCCTAAGAAAACTTATTGAAATGCTGGTTCTTTGATGTATAGAATGGATTGTTTACCTAATGAAGCAACCTAACAAATATCTCCAGAATAACCAGCTTTACAGCTGACAGCAAACTCCTTAGGGCAAGGACTTTATATGTTTGGGACAATTATACTTATTGTACATCACCACTGTTTAAATATTTAATTACAGTTCCTCCCACACCTATTCCTGGCAGGTCTAGCCTTCCTGACTTGTCATGTTCATAATCAAATATGTATTTCTACATTAATCATTTGAGGCGTGGTGCCACTTTTAAGCCCAGGTGGGATGATGCCATCTTCTCCGGGCTCAGCATGTGATCTGGGTGACTGGAATATAGATAATTAACTATGAATATCAAACAGTAGTCTGTCTTTCTTTTTTTTAAAAATCTCTTCATTTTTAGAGATAGATTGCTTACAGAGTGAGCTGTCTTATCTCCTAGTAAAGCAGTCACTATTGTTGAAGTTACACTAGGACCAGGACTTCATCATCCCAACTCTGTAACTAACAATATGACTTTACCCCTCTGGTTGTCAGTTTGCTTATTTGTAAAAAGATCCCCCTGGGCTAACTGCAGATGGTTCCAGCCCCACAGTTCTAGTGTATTGTTTATTTCCAGATATAGTATTTGTGCTTATCTACTCCGAAGAAGCAAATTAGTTCACTTTTAACTTTTCTGGGGAATGCAAAAAGAAAAATGGTGCTACTACTTAAATGTTTATAATGTGTTTCCTGATTTATTTATTTAAGGGGATTTTACCTGATATTCTTTATATAGAAAAAGAGAGTCATTGTGGCAACAGATGGGAATTCCAAAGCACATACATATAGAATATTTAATTATGTAACTTTTAAAAGAACAACAGTTTAATTGTGTAAATTTTAAAAGAACAGCAAAATTTAAACAAAATAAAGAAAAAAATCTCTTGGATCTGGGAAGCAAAAGTATACTACTTGTGTGAACTCTGTCCCTTGGGTTATTTATCAGTAAAATAGGAATCTTATCTTTCTGTTTACCAGAGAACAAGAAATGAGATAAAGACATAAAGGTCCATTGCAGTTATTGGCATTTCAATTGGAAAGTTTCTCATATAAAGATACTGCTACTGTATAGTGCTTCAAGTTTTCTGACAATGAGAGTGACTTTGTCTTCACCTACTCACACTTTCTCTCCTGACCTCTCTCATGACTTTTGCCACAATTTCCTTGTGTTTGGCTATGTTTGGAGTTATCATTTTTGCTCATGCAAAACAGCATTTGTTGTTGTTGCAGCAACACTAATCAGCCCACAGAAGGATTTAATCTGTTGTTTCCATCAATAGCTTCTTCCGAAGGCCAAGGTTTATCTGCCAAAAGTGAAGTAGTTAAGGCCCCATGAAAATAACATACAAACCCTTTTAGTTTTATCCACCTTGTCTTCCTTGCTTATCTGGGAATTCCCAGTCTCTAGAAGTTTTGTTTATGCATGCTGAGGTTTCCAAGGGCGACTCCAGTGAACTGGAAAAGTCTTTTGGCCCAGGCCAGCATCAAGATCATTTCTACCTGGAGCCACTTTCACTTTTATGAAGTTAAACAATCATTCAGAGAAGTGAACCCCAGTTAGGCATTTCTGCAGGAGCACTGAATGCTCTACTTCCACTAAATCTTCAGAATTAGGTAAACTTCAACACCTAACAGCAACTACTGTGCTTCCCATTACAATAATTTATTCCTGTGTTACTTTCACATTTAAATTATTAATACTATATATCAGTGTGTGGATATGCCCAGAAGCATATAAACCATGGAGACTATTTTTAAATGCAATGTTTTATTTATCCCTCTGAACACCTTTAAAAATGTATAATTCTGAATCTAGTAATCTCACTACTGGGTATCTACCCAAAGGAAAAGAAGTCTTTTTATCGAAAAGACACCTGCACTTGAATGTTTATTGCAGTACAATTCACAATCTCAAAGATGTGGAATCAATTTAAGTGCCCATCAATTAGTGAGCAGATTAATAAAATGTGGTATATGTATACCATGGAGTTCTACTCAGCCATAAAAAGGACAAATTAATGCCTTTTGCAACAATTTGGATGGAAATGGAGACCATGCTCCTAAGTAAAGTGTCTAAAGAATGGAAAAACAAACATATGTGCTCGCTATTAAATTGGAACTAACCAATGAGCACACATGTGCACAGAGGGAGGTAAAACTCAGGGGAAATCAAGCAGGGGGAGGGGCAAAAACCTACCTAACGGGTACAATGAACACTATTTGGGTGATGGGCACATTTACAGCCATGACTCAAGCATTACGAAAGTGATCCATGTAACAAAAAACATTTGTACCCCCTTAATATTTTGAAATTAAAAATTAAAAGTAGCATACTTCTTCCAAGAAATTCCCAAATACCAATTTTGACCTTTCCATCATTAACTAAGATCACTTTGCCTAATCCAATCTTCATGGTTGTATTAATAATACTTGTAATTTTTATTGTTATGATCATTGCCCCATATTTTTCTCCCCATGACTATAATTCATAGAGCCACACAAAAATCATTCATTCATTCATTCTGCAAACAGTTTGAATACCTATGACGTGCCAAGCACTGCAAGATTTCTGCTGAGGAATCCACTGAAAATCTTACTGTACGTGAAGAGTCACTTTTCTTTTGCTGCTTTCAAGATTTTCTCTTTGTCTTGATTTTCTATAGTTTGATTATAATGTGTCTCTGTGTGGGTCTCTTTTAGTTTACCCTATATGGAATTTCTTGTGATTCTTATTTTTGTATATCCATGTCTTTCTTCCAATTTTGGAAGTTTCAGACCTTATTTTATCAAATAAGCTTTCTGCCCCTGTCCCTACCTATTTGCCTTCTGGAGCTCTCATAATGTCCTCTCGATGGTGTCCCATAAACTCCTTTCATTCTGTTCACTTTTCTTCATTCTTTTTTTCTTTTCGTTAATCAGACTCAATAATTTCAAATGACCTATCTTCAAGATTGCTCATTCTTTCTTCTGCATGTGCAAATCTGCTATTGAACCCTTCTAGAAAATTTTTCAATTTTTCTTTTTTTTCAGCTCCAGCCTTTCTGTTTGGTTCTTTTTAAAATCTTTTCTCTTTGTTCATACATTACTTTCCTGATTTTGTTTAGTTGCACGTTTGTGTTCTCTTTTAATTCACTGAGCATATTTAAGACAGCTGGGCTGGGTGCAGTGGCTCACACCTGTAATCACAGCACTTTGGGAGGCCAAGGTGGGAGGATCACTTGAGGCCAGGAGTTTCAGACCAGCCTGAGCAACATAGTGAGACCCTGTCTCTATAAAAAAAACATATTAAAATAGCTGGGCTTGGTGGCATGCACCTGTAATCCTAGTTACTTGGGAGGCCAAGGCAGGAGGATGACTTTGCTTGAATCCAGGAGTTCAAGGCTGCAGTGAGCTATGATTGTACCACTGTACTCTAGCTTGGGTGGCAAAGCAAAACCCCATTTCTTAAAAAAAAAAAAAAAAAAAAAAAAAAAAAAATTAATTTTTAAAAAGATAGCTATTTTAAAGATTTTATTAAGTTCAAGGCTGTGTTTCTTTAGAGTTTGTTTCTTGAGATTTATTTTGTTCCTTTGAATGGGTCATATTTTCCTCTTTTCATATGCCCTGTGATCTTTTGTTGAAAATAGGGCATTTGAACAGCCTCCTCTTCTGGTCTTTGCAGACTGGCTCTGTGCAGGGGAAGACCTCCACTAATCAGCCGGTTGTAACATTTCAGGGTCCTCTCAGACTTTTTCTGGGGCTATGTCTTCCATGGGCCTGTGCATGTGCTTTTTTTTCCCAATTCCCCTTTATATGCAGGTGGTTTTTAATGTCTTAATTTCCCTAAGAGTCTCCCTGCTTTTTCTCAGGACCTTAGATGTCCTATTGTATTCCTCTGCCTGTAATCTCTTGTGCTCAGGTGCCCACAGGTACAGTCTCCCTGCAGCTCTCACAACCCACCACGCTTGCCACTACTTTCAGCAACCTTCAACTGATATCCAAATTATGCTACCATTCCCTCCATTGCTCCTAGTCAGGCCTGACAGAAACCAGTCCCTTGGGCAGCCGCCAGATAATCCATAACATTGCAAGCAAGTTCCACTCTTTTCCTTCTGTCCTGAGGGAGAAATGGGTGGCACAACATGCTATGCTGGGGAGAGGGTGGTGTTAAAGTGACAAAATGTCAAAACAATAGGATTCAAACGTGGGCACTTTTTTTTTTTTGGATTAGACACTCAGTTTCTGCAGCTTCTTAACTGGTTTCTAGAGTTCCCACAAAGCTACTTTGGTCCCTGGGTGGTTGTTTATTTGGTGTTTCTGTGAGCAAACAAGGGCCTGGAGCTTCCTAGTCTGCCATCTTGCTGATGTCACCCTTGCTCATAGGTAACTCATAAACCCAGGAGGGAGAGAGGCTAACAATGAGAATGACATATACAGTTTTGTGTTTAGAAAAAAATAACTCTTAAGATTATATGTTCTTTACTCTATAAAGATAAATAACTATTATGTACCCATAATAACTAAAAATAAAAAAATTTTTTTAGTTATATGTTCTTTCACAGGAAAAAATAAACTTCAGAACCAAAGAAACCATTAGAAACCCACGCATTGGACTAGGTGAGAGATGGTAAGGACTTGAACTAAGACAAAGGCATATATTCCAGAATTAGGAGGTGCAAGTCTAAGATTCAATAGCCAAGTGGAAGCATGGGCCAGAGATGTGAAGATGGAGGAGATATAGAATCGAGAAATAGATGAGTAGGTTCCATTAACTGTGATCGTAGATAAGTTTCTTAGCCTTTCTGAACTTCAGTTTCATCGTCTATAAAACGGGATGGTTGTGAAGATTAAAAGGATAGTAGAAAGGAGACAGCTAATAAGCAATAGTTTCTTTTTTTCCCCATACATCTACCTCTGGCCAAGGTATCTAGATTCTGTAGTTTAGGAGGTAATGATGCTACTAACTTGAAAGAGAGAATAGGAAAAGCACAAAACAGTCTTTTAAATCTTTGGGCTTTTTTTCTTTAACTCCCGTGCTTCAGTAATAACGCATTAGACAGGTTCCATATAAAGAACTGTTTGCATTTATGTTTATCTTTCCCAAACAAGCTGTCCTAAGTGACAGAAAATCATTATCTGATTCCCAGAATATCCTCTTTAAATTGGGCAGTGTGCAAGGTCACTGTTAGCACACTGGTTAGCTCTAGGCTGGCTATTCAGTAAATTTGGAGCAAAGTGATAAAAATAATTCCTGTCTCCTAGCTCTGAAGCCAAGGCTTTATTCTCAGCTCTTTTAAAGGCCTTTTAAAAATTCTGTGAGAATCTTCTCCAAATGGCTCTAATTTGATAGATTTACAGCTTTGTCAATATATGTGTGCATTCATGATGACAGTTTAAATGTTATGTTTGGAGATTATGAAAGGAAAATTGAAAAAGGAATTTCACATAGCCCTTTTTTCCCCTGAAGGCACTGACCTTTTTATAAAATTGTGTTTCCATAGGCTAAGATTCAAATTGCTGTCAATACTAGAGAATGTAGGTTTTTAAGCAACTACTGTTTTATATGTACTATTATTTATCTAGCTTAAAGAATCACAATGTCATAGTTAGTAAAGAATGAAAAAGAACAATTTTAACACATTGACTGCCACTCCAGAAAAAAAAATTTTTTTTCCTTGGGGCCAACAGTGTTTTATTATGAAAATAGAATAAAAACTTTGAAAACAAAATCCTTTTTAAATTAATGAAGTATTTGTTACTTTTATCATTTTCTGTGTGTGAGTTATATGCAACCTGAAAAACAGTTCTCGCGGCTCCCAAGGCGAAGAGATGTATGAGTTACATACGCTTCACAAGGCCCCAGGCTCAAAACTAGCATGAGTTAAATACAACTCACATGGCCGTTAATGTGTTAAACCTATTTTTGTAATATTATTTTTAGAACAATCAGGATAATGTGTCTAACCCTTGACAAATAACACAACAGTTATGATCTATGCATCAAATTTTAAAAGACAGTAATTATGCCTCTAGATAGTCCATTCTGATAGGAGAAAAATCTATTGTCCTGTGAAATGTGAAAACTTGAAGTTGGGATGATCCAGGCTTCCAGCTTGGGAGTGATGTGAGCTGTTGGTGCAACTATACCCTGGGCTATTTCCTCTAAGTCACATCCCACCTTCCCACACCACCAAGAAATGGAATTTTCCACAGTCCTACATTTGATTTATTATTTTATATGCTTTGAATTATTTTCAAGAAAAATAGAAGCTATAAAAATATCAAGTAGTAACAGCATATAATTCTTTTCTCCTTATCCTTTAGCTGTGATACATTTCCTGCATCTCGTTTCTTATCCCATGAAGTAGCCAAATACGTCAGCAAAATGTCACCTCCTGTAGAGAAAGTAACAACCACATCTTTTTTGGTACCAAAAAAAAGACAAAATATGGATGGAATTCTTATTATAATTCATCCTTACGCACATAGAGATATTTTTGTTTAGCAAAGTCCTGATAGCTGGAAGACACAACTGTTCACTGGGTGATGCCTTAATCTATTTTAACATGTGGTGTTTTATTATTCAGAGATTTGACTCAAGAGCCACATAGGGCTGCATTGCTAAGGGATGACATATGGACATGCACAGACACAGATAATAATTTTGCCTAGTGAAGACTTATCTCTTAAAAGGCCTGGCTCAGATGATAAGATTGCCTCATGAAGTCCTGACGCAATTGAGGCAGGTGCTCATCTAGTTGGCTGCTGACCTCCCACACTCATGCCTGCATTCAAGGTGTTCTGAACTCTGAGCAGTTATGGAAACCAGCACACCCTTTCTCCTCCATCTGCATCTCCTCTGCCACCTTCAGGCACCTTTCCTCACCTCCGCACTATCACAACTAGACAGAATAGGCTTTGTCCCTCCTTGTTCTGTCAATGCCCTCCTTGACCTAATTCCAAAGCTCCTTCAGAACTTGGCTTAGGCGTGAGCCCTTCTGGGAAGATGCTTTGGTGTCTAAGTTGGGTCTCTTTCTAAGCATGGCCTCTGCCAACTTTGGTTATAACATTATAGTCACTTGCCTGTCTGCTCCATTGGACTGGGAGCTCCTTGAGGATAAATACCTTCTAATTTGCCTTTTTATTGAAAACACTTGGAACATTGCCCAGGACCTAGGCAGGACTAATAAGCATGAGTTAAATGAATAAGTGGACAAATGAATGAATGATTGCATCCTGGACTGTAAATGGCATACTGACATGGGTCCACATGAATTGTAGCTAACTCCTACCACTTCCTTCCATGTTCGGGGCACAGTGCTTGGCTTTTTAGAGGCCTTCACTCATCTAATCCTTCAAACAACTCTATGAAATAGATATCTTTATTTTCCCCATTCTATTAATATGGATGAGAGAATGGAGGCACAAAGTTGAAATAACCAAGATAGCACCATGGAGACAGATTTCGACCTTAGATTTGTGGGGCCCCTTACACTCAAGCTGTACTTGAAGTTATACAGCTGCTAATTATAAAAATGTGTCAAAATTGTGAGGGCTGAAAAAATAGCTACAGATCTTTCTTTTACTACACTCTGTACTAATAGAGAAAAAATCATGTATATTTCTTAACACAACTCTGTAAATATTTTAGTTCATTTTCTTCAATCTTTCTTTTCACATTTAAAATATATTATCTCCTCTGCATATGTATATATACAACTATTAATACATTGTTTTCATAATCATAATAGTTAATGGTGTGATAATATTCCATGTCAATTGATATGTGTAGCCAATTATTTGCTTTTGGATATTTTTCTCTCTCTAACAATACCATAATGAAAATATTTGTGCATATAGGGGTTTTTTGTTATATTTCCTTAGCTTTTCAGAAAGAGAACTTCAAAATAAAACACACTAATTATTAATAGTAAAAGAATCAGGGACTGAGACATTCACTATTTCTGTTTTCTAAAAGTGCTGTATATAGGAGAAAAGATTAATTGTGATGGGGTCCTTGAGGTGACCCTAATTAGCTGGGTATTCTGCCTTTGGGGAAATGCTCCAGATCTCACAACCCAGAGCACAGGCTGCAGAAGAACCCACAGTCTACACCACATTATAATACAGAATAAAATCTGGAGAAAAGCAGTGTCCCATCATATCCGCAAATGAAGGTTAGAGAGACCTTGTCAAAAAGGGGCCATGTACATCATGAAAGGTTTGTGTAGAAGAGAGGGAACAGCCCCAGAACAAAAAACTTGCCTACTTTGTTTTGGTTCTGGGGTAATTTATCCTGAATATCTCAGGAATTTAAAAGCAAGAACAAAAACAAAACGACCACCAGCATCACCAATGCCTCCTTTCTGGCACAGGTGGCTCCAGAGCCCATTTTACATCTAGGCTTTCCTGAAACACTTCAGGGAGGAGACTGTTGCCTAGATGAAGATAGTGATCATTTCTTTTTCTGTGTTTTTGTGTTTCACACTGTAAGTCAAGCACTGAGCACAGTACTTGGCACATAGTTGGAGGTGCTGACTATATATTTGTTAAATAAGGTACAGGTAGAATAGAGAGTATATGCTTTATTAATGGAATTAAAACTATTTGGGCTTATATTAAATATCTATCATTTACTTACTGTCTGGCCTTGGACAAGTGACTTAACCTTTTATAGCTTTAGTTTCCTATGTAAAAAATGAGGACAGGATGATTTCCCTGTCTGGCAACTTATACATTGCTCAGGTATGCAGTGATTAGTAAGAGGTATTCACACGGGGCAACATCCAAAGATCACTTATGGCCCAGCAATGTCTTAAGGTAGGAGATAGGAAATAGGTAAGAAGATAGGGAAGAAGTGTACAGGAAATGTAACCTTACCCAAAAGTAAAAGAGCAGTAGGAAAAACAGGAATAAGGTGTGGCAGGAACTTGCCAGAAATATTAATACAATATAATGGAAGTTTATTTGTTATATTTTGTTTATATTATAAACAGTATAAAGGGAAAGAAGCAGCATTTCTGATTGTTCTCTGGAATTCCTTACAAACCTAATTAGTTATTTCACACTTGTTGATGTCTAGTCCTTTCTTTGGTTAGTCTCATTTTTTCATATTGGTTTCTTTTTTTTACCCCTAGGTAAGTTATAATGATAGAACAAATAAATAAGAAACATTTTATAGCAGAAGGGTTTTAAAGTATTGTCTTTTGATAGATCCTGTCATTTTTTAGAACATGTAAAATTTATTTTGAAACTCTCATTTGGCTTCCAAACACTTCATAGAAGTCTTTTTAGGAGATTAATTTGGCATAAAATAGAAATTATAGCTTGATAGGAATCCTAGAATCCTAATGTATCCCTTGCTTTAGGGATAGTGCACTCCATTTAGGCTGTGTGTGTGGCATGTGTGTGTGTGTGTGTGTGTGTGTGTGTGCATGCATGAGCATGCATGTGTGTAATTCAGTAAAATACTGTTACATATTGCAAATGTTTGGTGAAGACTCTAAAAAAACTAAAACTAAAAAACAACAATAACAACAATATTCCCAGGTCTCCCTATGCTGATCTGCTCAAAGACACATCCTTATTTTATTGTCATTTCATATTCAAGGACTGCCTTCAACCCTGAGCCTCCTGTTGAACATTTCATTCTGATCTTCCATATACTCTTCCATTATCTAAACAGCATCTTCTATTTTATAAATTTTAGATTAGAGAAAACCTTGTCAGCTTCCATGTAGCTCTCCAAGCTCTTCATCATCAGGTCATTGTACCAGCTTCCTTGATTCTCCCAAGAATGGATATACCTTTCCCTTTAACTCCTAAGATATATTTCCCTTGTTTTATTTGTGATTTATAAATCTTTAGCTTTTTTCCATAAATTAAAGAAATAATAATTATAAAGCACTTCAAAAGAATAAAAAATACTATAACAGACAACTATGTATACTCACCCTCAAAGTAAAACATACCAATATTTAAGAAAGTAAACCTTGCATATACAGTTAAATTTCCATCCCATCCCTTCCCCTTTCCTCATCCCAAGAGATAACCATTGGCTCTTGACACTGGTGTACTTCATTCCTGTAAAATGTTTTTGTACAAGGGGACTTCAAAAACTCATGGAAAATGCATATTATGAAAAAGCTATGCATGGATTTCAAAATTTTTTTACACCAAAATAAACTCATACTAAGTTATTGTAACATGTCTGCACAGGATCTACTTCGAGGCGCTAAGAAGGATAAGACATCAGTTTAAAAAGAGCCCCTGTCAGAACACCATCAATTCTACTAAAGTTGAAGAAAGAAGAAACTTTATGAAGAAAGAAGAAATTTATGGTGAAGCATGGGTGGAAGAATGGTGAAATCGCTCATGCTTTATGAAAAGCTTATGCCCCAAAGAAATCAGCAGTTTACAAGTGTATAACTCATTTTAAGAAGGGATGAGACAATGTTGAATATGAAGCCCGTAGTGGCAGATCATCCACATCAGTTTGTAAGAAAACATTTCGTCTTGTTTATACCCTAAAGCACATTGAGAAGGACCAATGATTAACAGCACAAACAATAGCCAAGACCATAGACATCTCAATTGGTTCAGCTTACAGAATTCTGACTGAAAATTAAAAGTTGTACAAATTTTTCCACTCTATGGGTGCCAAAACCATTGCACCCAGATAAGCTTCAGACAAGAACAGAGCTTTCCGTTGGAAATTTTAAACAAGTGGGATCAAGATCCTGAAGTATTTCTTTGAAGAATCTTAATAAGAGATGAAACGTGGCTTCACCAGAACAATCTTGAAGACAAAGCACAATCAAAGCAGTGGCTACCAAGAGGTGGGAGCGATCCAGTCAAAGCAAAAGCAGACCAGTCAAGAGCAAGGGTCATGGGAACAGTTTTCTGGGATGCTTGAGGCATTTTGCTTGATGACTTTATGGAGGGCCAAAGAATGACAACATCTACTTATTATGAGAGTGTTTTGAGAAACACAGCCAAAGCTTAGCGGAAAAATGTCTGGGAAAGCTTCACCGGAGAGTCCTTCTGTGCCACAGCAATGCTCCCGCTCATTCCTCTCATCAAACAATGGCAGTTTTTTGATAGTTTGATGGGAAATCATTAGGCATCCACCCTACAGTCCTGATTTGGCTCCTTCTGACTTCTTTTTGTTTCCTAATTTTAAATAATCTTTAAAGGGTACCCATTTTTTCTTAGTTGATGATGTAAAAAAACACTACATTGACATGTCAAATTCCCAGGCCCCTCAGTTCTTTCAGGATGGGCTAAATGGCTGGTATCATCACTTACAAAAGTGTCTTGACCCTGATGGAGCTTATGTTGAGAAATAAAGTTTGTATTTTTATTTTTATCTTTTAATTCCATTTTTCCATGAATGTTTTGCAGTCCTTTTGTGTTTTTACCATGTGCCTATATATCTGCAACACTATGTCTCATTGTGAGCCCAAGACCTTATTTCCTGTCTCTACTCAGCCTTGGAACTCAAGCTCCCAAGACCAGTCACTGCCCCCCGCCCCTTCTCCACGGACTGCCATAGTGTCACATCATGTGCTCTCTGGTTTTCAGTTGCAGGATGTCTCTGGAACCCTATAATTTCTCCTTCTTTCCTGAAAACTTAGCTATGCATGTTAAAAATTGTGTACTATATTTCAGCCCACATATATGGGTGATTTTAACAGGAAGATTCTCATGTTATATATTCTACAACACTGCAGAAAACAGAAGCTCTAACTTCATTTTTGTAATCCAATCATTTCTACTAGTAATCCTTCCACATCTTGTTTGGGTTTTTTTCAATTTATTTCTAATTGACAAATAAAATTTATATCTATTTATGGAGTACAGCATGATGTTTTGATATATATTAATATATATACACATTGTAGAATGGCTAAATCAATCTAATTAACATATCCATTACCTCATGTACTTTCACGTCTGGTTTTAATGTTTTGGTGGGACTATTCATAATACCATATTTTATATTCATGCACATAAGGGCCTCTATCTAGAAGAGTGGGTCCCCCAGGCTTCAGTTTCCCCAGTTATCTTCTAACTATAAAATACGGTGATCATAAGGAACTGTAACACGAAATGACAAGTGTTTGGTACTTGACAGAAGTTTTTACAATATTATTAACTAAAGGTTAGCATAATAATGCATAAAATATTTTATAGCAATTTCATTATAAAAACACCTTTCATTTCTTCTTTTGAAAAGAATACTTCCCAAAAGTGACTAGATATTTTCTTAAAAAGACACCTGTGATCATGAAGTAACACTATTTGTTTAATAAGTGAACACATAGGTTTTAGCAAATTACCTCAAAAGTTTGCATGCTTTTCCTTAATAATGAGCATTTTGTGTTTCTTTCTTGGCAATGCTTCTTTTGCCCTTATCCACTCTTTAGTGAAGATCAGGTCTAAGTTCTTAATTATAAGTAATTTACTTTGTGAGTTGAGAGAGTTGAATCTTGACTGATTACTGGCAGGATGAAACTAGAAATTCCAGTTAAGTAGTTTCACCCAAAACATTCTATTCCAATAGGGTCATTTTGCCTTTTAGAAACTCTGGCATGGGACTCTAACCCCTGCGCCAAGTAACACTTATGTTTTCCAATGTCCCTAATGTTTTGCTGTAGTCTACATGTTGTTTGCTTAAAGGCCAGTAAACTCGAAGTATACAGTAGCTTTTAACCAAGATGAGGAATGAAATTGAGTAATTTAAAATTCTTCCTGATTAAATGTGTTGTTGTGAGATTTGGGGAGACAGCACGTTCCTTGGGCTCTACTACCCATAACCACACAGAGATGCAGTCACATGACTGTCCCTGTCAGCTTCCCCTCTGGGAGTTGCGTGATGCGGGATTTGCCCCTTACAGAGTTCCAGAACCACCAGCAAAGTCTCTGCCAGCTCCCTATCCTTAGCACTGAGGTTTGCACTTAGTTTCAAACCACAGTTGAGACTCTTTTTATTTTAAAAAAAATACTACTGGACAGTTCTATTTCTCCATTTGAAAACTCTTTGGAATACATTTCATATCACTTTGGGGATGAATATAAGCTTAGGAAAACTTATAATGATGGAAAACAAAGGCCTGCTAAAAGGACTATATGGTGGGATAATCCTGGCAGATGATTCTGGATGGCTTAAGGAAACCTTGAGCTAGACGTGGATCTCGTCCTGAAAGCCCAGGGCAAGGGCGAGCCTCTAAAGTCCTTGGTAAGCAGGAGCTATAATTGGGGTTATCTTTTGGAGGAATGGTAAAGAATTGAAGTGGCATCCAGACTAAGCAAAAGGAAACCCAGATCCCAGTCCTGGTTCTGCCTCAAAATGCCACCCTGTGACATACAGCAAGACACAGACCCTGCGGCCCACAGTTTTCCTCATCTGGAGGTTTGTGGAGCTTAGATGTGAGGACAGTGAGTTCTTTTCCTTGTCTAAAGAGTGTGTACATGGCAGATGCCTCTCCACATACACCATTTTTAACTTTGTTTCTTTTAGTACTGGTCCAAATGTTGTGGAAGGCTGGCACATATTGGTCTCCTGGCTTTTCATAGACAGGCTACTTTCACCTCATGGACTTACACTGGGGATTGAGAAACCTGCTTCTCTATTCCCTAGAAGAGATTTTGTTTCTTCTAGATTAATTTCTTCATGTATTTATAGTAGTTCAATGCTGACACCAACTTTTTGACATCTCTTACCCAGTTTAACTTCCAGGTATCTGTTGCTGATATTTCAGTCTTATCACCATGCCATTGGCCTGCTTCTAGGTCCATTTTATTTATTCCTATATTCATTCAACAAATATTAGCACCTGCAATGTTCCAAGCACTACACAAGGCTGGGACTGGGGTTGCAAAGTGGACAAAAGTGTAGTGCCTAGGAGTACATACATGTGAGCACTGCTCTGGTTGAGGTCAACAGTGTGTCATGGGGTCACACAGAATGTAGTTCTTTGCTCTATTATGTGCTTACTAATAAAGACATAACAATAATTAAAGATGTAATATTTAATCAGTTATATTTAGAGTTTGTTTGCTCATCTATATTTACAGTCTTAATGGCCTATCTAGACCTATTGGAATGCCTAATTGGTGAGCATAATTCTGGAGATGTGAAATTTGTTTACCATGTAGCTAGACATGAAGAGGAAAAGCAGAAATCTGGATGGCAGTATGGGGAAGGCTGGCAATTAAATATCATATTTTTCTGAAAAGAAGACAACATTTTTATCTAAGTAATTTAACTGTTAAAATAAGGGTGCACTTAAATTTGAGCAAATCAACATCTATGGGTAAAAGAGACTCACTGAAAGCTAACATCTCTATTAATAGTTACACACAGCATAGAATTCATTAAATCCAAACAGCTTAGTCAATGTAAAAGTGAGAAAGAATTTTAAGATGGAATATACAGTGCATGTAATGGAAATTTTATGGAAATTTGAAGCATATAAACTGAAAGTAATGACAGAATCGTACACTAAAAGGAGTAATGCTGTAGAAGCCATGCATTAGAATGACGCTGGGTGGTGGCCTCAGCTGTTCTTTCTTCCAACCCAAGAATACCCTCTGGGATGCTCCCAATATATCTATTGAATTGTTAAATGGTTATTTGACCTCTTCTGGAAATTTTCAGAAACAAGAAGCTTCCTTTTTTGCAAACTTTTCATTCTATGACTGAGCAACTCTAATTGTTAGCACTTTTTTCTCATACCGTAACTAAATTCACCTGCTGTACCATCTACCAAGTCTGTACCCTGAGCCAAATAAAGTAAGTCCTATCTTTCTTCGTTATGACAGCCCTTTGCAAATTGGTTCTTCTAAGTTTCTCAACCTAAGTATCTCCCAGTTTTTTTGTTTTCACAATTTTCAATATCTTGAGCCTGGGTTTGTCAAGGTCCCTTATTAAAAGTAGGAACTTTTCATTATGTTCATCCAGCTCAACACTGTATTTCCTTTTGAGGGTTAGTCCTATCACATTAATGTTTATAAAGAGAGTTTAGTACTTTATTCCCAACCATTCAGAGCTTTGGGTCTATCTATTCTGTTTACTATTTTCCGTTTAATTCACAAATGCTAATTGAGCACATGCTATTTCAGGCACAGTATTGGGCCCTGGGGACAAAAGATGAATAAGACTCTGGCAAGAGGATTTTATGATGTTCCAGTGGGAATGACAGACACATAAAAAATAATTACAATACGATGTGTGATACATGTATGAACTCATTGCTCTTAGAACATAGCACAGGGAACAAACTGCCTGGGAAACTGGTAATGGTTAATCATTCATTTATTCATTCAATAAATAAGTATTTACCAAGAACCTTCTATGTGCAAGGTACATAACAGACACCCATTTGTGTGGTTATGAATCCCCCCAAATAAGAGGTATATATTTTTCTAGATTATCTATGAGAGTTTAATAAAGGATTCTTTGTGAAATTCCTCACTACATTTCCTCGATCTTTTAATCTGGTAATTCTACCAGAAAGGAGGTTAATATAGTGAATAACTATTAGTTCCTAATGATTGCTGATTTCTTTTCAAAGTGCTTAAAAACTACTTGTTTTATAATTTGCTCTGGAATGTGAACAAAGAATAAAACCCATGTTATAGTTTCACAGTTTCTAGAATATGCTTTTCACCTTTCTTTGGAATTTACCACCTTCCTTTGTTGTCATTTCTGCACGACGAATAGCAGCATTTTTGTGATCACATCTGCAGCTTATATAGGGTGCTCATTTGTGATTTGAGGGGGGGCGTATAAAAATTTGAACTCAGAGTGCTGGGGCGTTCTTTCACTATCTCTCACTTATACTAGGCTTTTATTCCCTCCAATTCATGTTTGTTGTGATTTCAAAATCAGCTTCACTGATGGAGAAGATAGACACGAAATACTTGTGAGGAATTCAGTCCTCTGACTTCGGTTCAGAATTCATCCCTCCTCCATTTGGTGGGTATTCATGAGTGCAAGCTTTGTTCCAGATGTGGGCCCTGAACAGACCAGAATATTCATTCGCTCCGCCCTCCCTGCATTCCCTGGTTCAGGCCTCATCCTTTCTCACCTGATCTTGTGCAACAGCCTCTTATCTCATCTCCCTACCTCCAATCTTGTCCCCCTTAATCCATCACTCCCAGGCCAAGGTCCCTGATATGAAAATCTTACACCCCTTCTTAAAATTTTCATCCATCTGCCACCTGCAGGATAAAACCCAAACTCCCTAACTGTTGGCTCGTTATGGTCTGTTTCTCTCTCTCTCCAGTCTCCTCTCTTGCCGCTAATTTTAATTTGGTGACTCTCATTCCTTTAAGTTCCTTCATTCTCCATGCTTTGATTCCTCTCCGTATCTGTGAAAGCTTCCATACGTTGCACTGCACACTTGCTACATGCCAAGTCCTGAGCTACGGATACAACACAAAGCGCCCCATTGGCAATGCCTTCCTGGTCCCAGTCCCTTCATCCGCTCCCAGTCACTCTTCCAAACTAAGCTCACGTGTCACCCCCTGTAGGGAGCGTTTGTTAATGCCGGGACACTGCCCACCCCCAGCCCCTCCCCACTGAGGCTGGCTGGGGGCCCCTCCCTCTGCTCCCATGATACCCTGTGGCCCCCCATCCCTGTTCTTACCACCTTGTGTGCCTTTCACTTCCAGACTAGCATTGTCTGTTAGAAATAAAATGTGAACCACATATGTCATTTTATATTTTCTAATGGCCACAATGAAAAAGGAAATAGGCAGTTTACTTTTAATAGAGTCCTTTTAACCCAATATGCCCAGTATGTTAATATTTTAACATGTAATCAGTATAAAATGATTAATGAGATAGTTTGCATTCTTTTTTTGAGGTCTTTGAAATCTGATATATGTTTTACACTGCACATCTCAAGTGCTCAATAGCCAAATTTGACATGGTAGCTACTATGTTGGATAGTGCAGGTCTAGATTCTGACTCGATGAGGACACAAACCATGTCATGTGTCCCTAGCACAAAGCCCAGTGCCTGGCATGTAGCAGGTAATGTGGAAAAGAAGGGAGCAATCTGCAAATCATCATGTATAAGGCACAAAAATAATCTTTATTAAGGTAGTTTTCCCTTTTGCATTTCCTTATGTTCAATCTCTCCCTATTCTGCAAGGGGTACTTTTGTTTCTAAAGGGTTAAGTTTATTGTAACAGAAATACAAATCATAAAAAGGAATTTGTATTTAGCTTTCTGATATTCAAAGCTAGGCTTCGTTTTTAAAAAAGAAAAAGGATTTTTTTAGATTTTTAAAGCTCCCATTGATATACCAAAGTTTAGACATGAGGCCAGGAGTTTAAGACCAGCCTGGGCAACATAGGAAGACCCCATCTCTACAAAAAACTTTAAAATTTAGCTGTGTATGGTGGCACGTGCCTGTAGTCCTAGCTACTTGGGAGGATAGTTTGAGCCCAGGAGTTCAAGGTTATAGTGAACAGTGAATTATGATCATGCCACTGCACTCCAGCCTGGGTGATAGAGCAAGACCCTGTTTCTAAGAAAAAAAAAAAAAAGAAGAAGAAGAAGAAAAAAAGACATTATGTACTAGCAGGTATACTAAAATTTGCTCACACTATTCAATATATAGAAGAAAATCCCTGATACCTAACCTGTCCCAAGTGAAAATGAAAGGAAGTTTGTGTTAGTATATGTAGCTATGTGTATATTTAGGACTTAAAAAATAAAATAAATATCACTATTTAAGGTAGTCAAATGATTTAAATGAAACTGAGACCTGATCATACTGTTCAGACAAAAGATTTTATGCTACAGAGTAAAAAAGACAAAGACTGTCTTAAAAAAATTAAACTTAAAAGTAATAGAGTACACTAATTAAATCTTAGGTTTTTATCCATGTATGCAAGAGATTCTTTAACCTGCAGATTCTTTCTCCATCCTTGACCTCATTGAAAATGTTCAAACACTCTGAAAAAAAATGTTGTAAGATAATAAACATAGGAGAATGCTGTGGAGAAGAGTAGGATTCAGAGGTTACTAAGCGAAGACAAAGGGCTGGTTTGTTGCTCTTTTAGTAACTAGAAAAGATCTTTAAGGCCAGATGGGATGCACACGGTAAAAGAGAGCACCTGAACAAACAAGTATTGAATTTAGAGAATGCTTACAAGTCTGTGCTGGGCGATGTTCCCAAGATAGACTCAGAAGTTACCTGCCCTGCCAGGTGCTTACTAATCTATCCCTCTCCGAAGGGAACATTTTCTCCATGACTGCATGAACTGCTTCTTGAACGCTCCAAATCTGATTTTTTTCCTACATGCTTAATTAGCACAGTACTAAGTTTGACTTATTATATTAAATAAGTACTTTTTGATGGTGGGATGAAGCCAGTATTCCCCCAAACTGTCCAAATAGTCCCATGTAAAGGAAACGCTTCACAGACATTTCAGTGTACCTACAATTAAGAAATTATTTTCTGTCTCTAGATTCAGGCTAGTGGCTCCTGTGGGAGAATGCGAATTCAAGGTGAATTAGAAGACATAATGTGAGATGCCATCTGTGAAATAAGAAATGCAACACAGTACTTAAATTCTTGCTTTTCCCTTGGCATTCTAATCAGAAAATGTAAAAGAGGGGTGCTTGGCATAGCATTCTGGAATAATGGCTCATTTTGCCTTTCCATGTGATCTTATTATTTTGTATTTATGGAATGTAGATAAAATGCTGAGTGCTGCATTCTCCATATTTTACCCCAGGCATTTAACAGAATGTCAGTTTTCAATGTACACACCTGCACGCACTCAGTACTTACTACTTGGTAAGTTGAAGTCACCCACTGTGTACTCTTTCCTCCAATGAAGCTTCCATTACCCCACTCAAATACCTGTGTTCCCTGTCAAAATGCTCTCAAGAAATGATCTGAAACTTTTACATAAGACTGGTGGAGCAAACTGTCTCATTCAAGGCTTGGCGAGTGAATTGAACAACTGAGACTTCTATGATGTATATGCAGTTGCTTATTTTGAATATGACAAAGAGTCTTGACGTCTGTCCTTTTCATGGGATGAAGAGAATGGATTAATTCAGGAGGAGTGATTATGACTTATTAAGAACAATGGGCTGTTGTTTCTAAGAACTAAAAAAGGGTGAGTTTTTTTGTTTTGTTTTTTTGGCAGGAGAGGAGGGTCCTAAACACTTGGCATCCTTCCTGATGAGCTGTCAAAAAGGAATAGATTGAAGTTTTTGGTTTGGGTGGAAGGTAGGTGAAAATAAATGAGGAGTGGAGAACCTAACTGTTGATCACCTTGGGCAGGAAGGGGACAGAGCCGCAGGTTCTCGAAGAGATGAATCTCAAGTGTGCTTGGATCCAGGGCAGGATCTCAGAGGGAACGGGACTTGGGCTCCCAGAAAGGCAGGCAATGAAGCTTCAACCTTGGGAGTTGAGCTACAGGGAAACTGAGGCCAGCTTCAGGTAAAGGAGGTAAAGTTACCAAGGGGAACTTCACTTCAAAATACCCATTGTTCTAGGCAGAAAGGGGAGCAGGTGAGATTTGACTTCCACATACAGCAGCAATGTCAGACAGCAAAGTGGTTAGTTCCACGCCCAATAGCAGCATGTGGGGCAGAGATGGGGTCAGAGGACTTAGTGGGAATTGTTCACTTTAAAATGGTTAATTTTATTATGTGAATTTCACTCACTAAAAAAAAAAAAAATAGCGTTTAGTGTTGAGGACTCAGGAACTAGAAATCTAGCAAGCCTCTTGGTGGAACTGTCAAAGTCACTGGGGGTTCTTAAATGATCCAAGGGAAGGGGAGGGAACACCGGAGACCAATAACTAACACTGGGAGTAAGAGCTAGTTCTGGCTATGATTTAATTGGAAAAAATAAAATATGACATTTACTTGACCCTCAAATGTTAGGGAGCAATGCATATCTATAATCCTATAGACAACATTTCTGCCCACAGAAATACAAAGTCTACAGCTATTTCAGTTCTACATGAAGCTCCAAATCTTTTCTCACAGTCTCATTCCCTGCCGTCTTCCAGCCACCCTGGTTCCATTGCTGTTTCCTTCTGTGCTCCCTAGGACACTATCGACACTGGAATAATGCCAGTTTGGAATATGGAATATTTAAAATTTTTACATCGATATGTAATAGTTGCACGTATTTGAGGATACATGTGATATTTCAATACCTCTATACAATGTGTAATGATCAAATCAGGGTAACTGGGAGATCCATCACCTCAAACATTTATCTTTTCTTTGTGTTGGGAACATTACAAATCTTCTCTTCTAGCTATTTTGAAATATACAATAAATTATTAACTATAGTTTCCTTACTGTTCTGTTGAATACCAGAACATAATTCTTCTATCAAACTGTATTTTTGTGCCTCTTAACCAGCTTCTCTTCATCCCTCCACTTCTCTCCCAGCCTCTGGTAACCACCATTCTACTCTCTACCTCCATGAGATCCAATTTTTAGCTCCCACATACGAGTGAGAACGTGTGATATTTGTCTTTCTGTGCCTGGCATATTTAACTTAACATAACGACCTCCAGTTCCATCCATATGGCTGAACAGTCTTCCATTGTGTGTATGCACACCACATTTTCTTTACCCATTCATCTGTTTATGGCCACTTAAGTTGATTCCACATCTTGGCTGTTGTGAATAATGCTGCAATAAACATGGGAGTACAGAAATCTCTTTAATTTATTGACTTTCTTTCTTTTGGGTATATGCCCAGCAGGGGAGTTGCTTGATCATATCGTAGTTCTATCTTTAGTTATTTGAGGAGTCTCCATACAGTTTTCCAATTTTTAATGGGTCACCTGTGTGGGAACAAGAGCTTTTGGACAGCAGACCTACTGTACTCTCTTCTTCCCACCTCTTCATTTCTCCACCACCCAAGACGCCCGTACCACAGGGGGTGTTGTGTCTCTCAACACCACATAAATATGTCATATCTCAGTGAAAAAAATATTATTTTGCATTTTATCAATTAATCACTTTGTCATTTCTTGGCCTGATATATTGATTCGTTACCCAACAAATATTCAACAAATACACCAGGTGCTATGCTTATCTCTAGGAATACAAAAATGAGGTCAGTAACTCAAAAAAGCCCTGTAACTCTGAAAGAAACTAAAAGAACAAGTTTCCCCAAAAGGAAGGCTTGCCTTCAATTGTGAAAGATATTTGACTTTATGGATGCTTATTTACATCTGTTCGGAAGGTGCTTAGACTGAAAGTTTGTGTTCCCCCAGCATTCTTATGTTGAAACCTAACCCCCCATGTGATGGCATTAGGAGGCGAGGCCTTTGGGAGGTGATTAGGTCATGGGGGTGATTAGGTCATAGGACACTAATCCCTCATGAATGGGATTAGTGTCCTTATAAAAGAAGCCCCAGAGAAATCCCAAACCTGTTTTTTCCATGTGAGGACACAGCAAAAAGGCAGCTGTCTATGAACCAGAAAGTGGCCCTCACCAGACACTGAATATGCCAGTGTCTTGGTGGTTGGACTTCCCAGCCTCCA
Organism: Indri indri; assembly: GCA_004363605.1. Taxonomy (NCBI): domain Eukaryota; kingdom Metazoa; phylum Chordata; class Mammalia; order Primates; family Indriidae; genus Indri; species Indri indri. Next base: position 54,319 of record RJWJ010006169.1, read on the forward strand.
GAACCATGAGAAATAAATTTCTGTTGTTTATAAGCCACCCAGTATATGGTATTTTGTTGTAGCAGCCTGAATGGACTAAGATAGAACAATTCAAGAATATAAGTGATTTAAAGATGTTTTGAAGTCCTATTTAACTCATTAACACAATATTGTTTGCTTAAACTATTGAACAGTTTAAAATAATTCATAGTCAGCCATTGTGGTGCTTTACACCTTTTTCATAGACACAATGGCTAAAAGGCTGCATAATCTGAAGTGAGATCATTCAAATCCCCTTATACAGTCCATTGCATCTCTAATTATGAAGGGTGCAGTGCCTGAAAGAGCATGTCTTGGGAGAGGTGATTTGGCCAAAATAGGACAGCAAGCCCCAGATGGGTCATAACTGCAGAAAGTCTGGATATAGGCATGTGAACATGTTTCCTTTTTCTCTTACAACATAGGTGCCAAATGAGGGAAGAACAATACATTGGACTGTATTCAGAATTATATGAGAAAAACAAAGGCCAGAACTTTGATTTCCCAAGAGATAAAGCCTGAGTGGGCAAAGGTGACTGTATGTGCTAAAGGACAGAGACATCACCTGAGGAGGTGCTGAATACCTCTCATATTAATATCTCCAGTCCTATACAAATATTCTTCTGTCAACTAGAGTAGGTTAATGGGTAATTTAGTTTGAAAAATAGAAGCATAATAAAGTTTGTCTTAATTTAAATTCTATGATTTCTGTGATGGGATTTTAATTCATTTCCCAGTTTTGCTCTTTTCTGTAGTGATGTTTAATATGCTTGTCAAGAGAGGGTAATACCTTCCTTTAGATTCATTACCTTAACAATGGTAATAGATGAGGTGGAAACTTACCTGACATGAAAAAGTACATTCAGGAATGTAAATTACCCTTTCTCCGTGGCATTCTGTTTGTGACTTAACTATTGCCTATTTATGCTGATCTTACCAGACCTTAGAGTTTACAGGGAAGAATGTTGTAATCACAGACTTAGCTTGAACAACAAAAAAAATTTCCACCTATTGTATTGGTTGGCTAAAGGTTTTTACCTTGTGTTTTCTGCTTCGGGGTTATATTTTATGTATTAATGGTTCCTCTATTATTTTTAGGATATTTGGAATATTACTGGTTATAACAAATAGGTCTACCAATACACAAGAATATGGAATATGCAAGAATTAGAGAAGATAATAGTAAGAATGACATCTTCTATTTGTGTAGCAAAGTACACATTCATATGCCTTGTCTTGGCCGGGCGCGGTGGCTCACGCTTGTAATCCTAGCACTCTGGGAGGCCAAGGCGGGCGGATCGTCCTGAGCTCAGGAGTTCGAGACCAGCCTGAGCAAGAGTGAGACCCCGTCTCTACCAAAAATAGAAAGAAATTAATTGGACAGCTAAAAATATATATAGAAAAAATTAGCCGGGCATGGTGGCACATGCCTGTAGTCCCAGCTACCTGGGAGGCTGAGACAGTAGGATTGCTCGAGCCCGGGAGTTTGAGGTTGCTGTGAGCTAAGCTGACGCCACGGCACTCACCCCAGGCAAGAGAGTGAGACTCTGTCTCAAAAAAAAAAAAAAACATATGCCTTGTCTTATTTAATTATCACACTAAGCATAGGAGTCAGATCATACTATTATTTCCCATTTGCAAATAAAAAACTTGAGACTCTGAAAGGTTATGTAATTTACAAAGAAACACTTTTATTATAAGTGGCATAGTTGGGTCCAAACCAAATTCTTTTGACTCCAAATCCAGCATTCATTCCATCTTTTTTCTCAAAAATAATTACTTTTTCTATTTCTCTGAGGCAGTCCAGCTTTGGAATCAGGAGGACTGAATCTGAATCCTACATCTTCCAATTACTAGACATATAGCCTGGAAAAGGTGCTGACCTCTCAAAGCCTCCTTGTCCTAAAGCCATAATGTCCACATGATGATGGACTTAACTTTTCCTTTTAGGATGTTGCGAAGTTCAAATCAGAACATGCTTGTGAAACTCAAGCATACAGTAACCACTCGATAAATATTAGCTATTTTTATTATTATTCTCAGGACAATTCTTAAGGAAACATGTTTTTTTAAATTTTGGTAAAATACACATAAAATTTACCATCTTAACCATTTTTGTGTACAGTTCAGTAGTATTAAGTTCATCCACATTGCTGTGCAATCTCCAGAACTCTTTTCATCTTGCAAAACTGGAGCTCTATACCCATTAAATACTAATTCCCCACCCATCCCTACCCTCCAGTCCATGCCAACCACCATTCTACTTGTTGTCTCTATGAAGTTGCCTATTCTAGATAGCTTATATAAGTGGAGTCATACAGATTTGTCTTTTTGTGACTGGCTTATTGCACTTAGCATAATGTCCTCAGAGACATTATTCATGTTGTAGCATGTGTCAGAATTTCTTTCCTTTTTAAGGATGGATAATATTCCATTATAGATATATGCCACATTTTGTTTACCCATTCATCTGTCGATAGATACTTGGGTTGTTTCCACCTGTTGGCTATCGTGAATAATGTTGCTATGAACATGGGTGTACAAATATCTCTCCAAGACACCCATTTGAAATTCTTTGGGGTATATATACCCAAAAGTGGAATTGCTAAATCATACATATAATAATTCTATTTTTAATTTTTTGAGGAACTGCCATGCTGTTTTCCAGAGTGGCTGTACCATTTTACATTCCTACTAAATGCACAAGCATCCAAATTTCTCCACACCTTCTCCAGCAATTTTTATTTTCTGGTTTTTTGATAGTGCCCATTCTAATACGTGTGGTTAAGGAGATATTTTAAGAATTGATAAAGTAATTTCTACTCTTTGAACCCTGAAGCCTAAGATAGTCTGTCTGCCTCAGCTCTGCAACCTCTTTTCTTGCTACTCCCACCACTGGTACTCTTTGGCATAAAAAAAATGATCTCTAACCACATGTGAGCCCCCAAGGCATAGTATTTCTCTTCTTCACAATCTTGTATCCATTTATACACTGAGGGTCAGTCCTTCTCTTTTTCCATTTCTTTCACAGCATGAATTTCCTCTGCTTCAATTTAATTGGCAGGCATAGTTCGGGGAATTCTCAAGTAATAAGTCAAATGTCAGCTCTACTCTTCCAGGACTATAATTAAATATATGTTAGAATTTCTCATTCTGTCTTTCTTGTCTGTTAATCTCATTAATATTTTTCTTTTCTTCTCTCTGTACAGCATTCTGGATGATTTCGTTAATATGTAGCTTCCAGTTCACCAATTCTTTCTTCCAGCTGTGTTGAATAATTTCAATTATTAAATGTCTATATCTAGAAGTTTGTTTCTTTTTCTAATATATTTGGATTTTCAAAAATATTTCTGGTTTTCTGCACATAATTTCAAACTTGCCTTTTATTTATTTAAACATGTTAGATATAGTTATTTTGGAGTCTGTATCTAATAATTCCATTATCCAACATCCTTTGGGGGTCTATTTCTGCTGTCCATTGTTTCTGGTAATTGTTCTTTATGGTGCCTTGTTTCCCTGTGTATTTATCTAGTTAGCCTAGGTAGTTAGTGTTTTCCTGTGAACTACTTCTTTTCCTTGGAACTTCGTGGGAATTCTTTAAACCTGGGACAAAGATATGTTCATAGAGATACATTTTGCATTTGTTTCTACCAGGAGCACTACCTGAGGGCACTACCACTCAAGAATTATTCCAAATCAAAGCTGGGGCTGAGATACTTTGGACTACCTAAGTAGTGTGAATTCGAGGTCTGAACTAAAATGAGAATAGGGTTATGAGTCCAAGTTCTCAGCAATAATTCTTTTTCTCTGTCTCTCTGCTCAGTGCCTAGATTTGAAACTCTTATTTATTTATTTATTTATTTATTTATTTTTGCATTCCCTGTGAGGGTCAGAGTGGGTATCATTTTCCATTCACTTATACTGAAGATAGAGCCCTTTTCAGTTTCAACTTTATGCTGGAGAGGAACTCTCATTAGACTACTTCCATCTTGGGGCACAATCGCTAGGCTTTTTGCCTACACACTGTGTGGTCATGAAAATGACAGCTAAAGTTCACATAGTTGAGCAAGTGCCCCCAGAGAGAAAGTCAGCTACAGTGCTCCACTTAACTCTGAGTTCTTTCATTCAGGTTTTAGGCCCAAGAATTATTTAGTCTCCTACTAATTCATCAGTGCATTAAAGATGTTTATCCAGAATGTTTAAGTTGTTTCCAGAAGAAAGGTCGGCCCATATACCTATTCTTTATATTACCAGAAAGCAGAAATCCCTCCTCATATTTCTACCAATTTCATCTTTTATCTCAAATTTGGTACAAATTCGGTAGAATTGGAAACTTGTAGTACAAAAAAATTTGATCCAATAAAAATCATGAAAATATGGTTAAACTATTCCTTTTAGAAGACTGTACTTTCTATGCACCTGAGCTAGCTCTATAATTGCTATACAATAACAGGGCAACCATACTGTCCTTGCTTTCTCAGAGGATAGCTTCAGACTGATTCCATACAGATGTACATTGTTCAAGTTACCATCACTCCGTAAGGTATATAGGACTCTGAACTTCTGGCTTGGCAGTGTCCAGAACTGCTGTGTATTGGATTAGGGGTTGTCCACCCCAGAAGAGCAAGTGGAAATTGGGTAGGAATGGGAAGGGTAGGGGAGGGTGTAGGAGAATCTTTGGGACAAAGTGAAACGTTATTCCAGAAAAGAAGTTCAAAGAACAAAGGGCCAGCAGGATATCCTCACCAGAAAGCAGTAAGAAAGGTCTGGCTTAATTAGCTTCCTGCGGGCTCCCTGATGCTCTTGATAGAAAATCCCTTCACCAGGACCCTACTGCCCCAACCACTCCTATCCAGACACAGCTGTATCCACTCAGCCCTCTGCCCCTCCCCTGCTCTCCTTCCCTAGCCCGCTATCACTTATGAAGCAGAAAAAATTTCCCTCTATAAATAAGCATGCAAATCTTCCTCTGTGGAGCAGTTTTCATAGCCTTTTGAACAAGACAAAGACGTATTTGGAGCTGTTGGTTAATGCAATAGTTCCAAGATTTTTTTTTTAATTTCCTGCACGAATTACATGTTTAGAAAATTATTAAGGACTTAACAAAGAGTTTATTCACTTTTTAGTTTTCTAAGTAAGAACATTAAGGAAAAAGAAAACTACTGCAAACTAGTTTCTACTGCTGTATCAGTTTACAGCAAAAGGAACCATCCCAAATGTAGTGGCTTAAAGCAGCACATGCTCCTGTGGGTCATGCTTGTCTGGGCCTACTCACCTGGGGCCGGACAGCCCAGGATACTCCACTCACAAGTGTGGATCCTCAGTTTGGGCAGCTAGGATGTCTGGGGCCTCTCTTCACATGGTCTCTAATCTCAAAAGACCAACCAGGGCTCGTTCCCAGTAGCAAGAGAGAAAGCCCCAGTGCACAAGGCCTTTACAAGCCCTTACCTCACCTTTGCCGATGTCCCATTGGCCAAAGCAAGTAACACAAGCAATTCCAGCTTCTGGGGGTGAATAAATAGATTCCGCCTCTTGACAGAAGGAGCTACTAAGTCACATTGCAAAGGGACACACAAACAGGAAAGAATCTGTGACCGTTTGTACTGCAATCTGTTACAACTATAATCATCATTTCATAGAAAAAAAAGCATCATACCAGAAAAAGTTAAAATAAAAGTCCCTCAAATGTAACATGTTTAGGTTTATGGGGGGAAAAAAAACCTCACTGCGTTGTCCTTACTTGATTTTTCTTAATACCCTGGACTGGTGAAAACTTCATTTCTGCCAGCATCATTCCAGAGGACAGTGTTTGGAATTATGATGTTAAGAAACTGAATCTGGCAGCGTTGCCCAGGATTAGGGAGAAGGGTGGGGAGACTGGAGGAGGGAAGCCAGATAAGAACGCAGATAAAGATAAGAGAGCAGGAAGTGGGTGAGTGGCCACTGGACTAACCAGGAAAGAGGGAAACGTGACAAACAGCTTAAAGTGGGGTTTAGCACCAGGATAGGATGAGGGTGTGTGTGCGTGAGTGAAAGGATGGAGCCCTAATTCTGGGACTCCCACTTTGGGACAATCTCAAAATTTGATAATCATCCGTATTAGTTTTCTGTTATTGCATCAGAAATTGCCACAAATTTAGCAATTTAAAACCACACTCACCTGTTACCTCACCATTGCCTTGAATCAGGAATCCAGGCATGGGTTAAAGCTTGCTCCTCTGCTCAAGGTTCCCCAGGGCCAAAATCAAGGTTTTGGCTAAGCAGGGCTCTTACCTGGAGGCTCTGGGGAAGAATCCACTTCCAGGCTCCTTCTCAGTGTTGGCAGAATCCAGATCCTTACACTGGACTGAGGTCCCTGTTTGCTTGTTGGCTGTCAGCATAGTCTGCTCAGCTGCCCTAACAAAATACCACAGGCTGAGTGGCTTAAACAACAGACATTTATTTATTTTCTCACAGTTCTAGGGGCTGGAAGTCCATGATCAGGGTGCCAGCATGGTCGGGTTCTGGTGAGGGTGCTCTTCCTGGACTGCAGATGGCCACATTCTGCTGTGTCCTCATGTGGCAGACAGAGAGAGAGAGAGAGAGAGAATGTGCACAAGCTGACTGGTGTCTCTTCTTTTAAGGGCATTAATCCATAAAACCAGGACCCCACCCTCATGGCCTCATTCTAACCCTGATTACCTCCCAAAGGCTCCATCTCAAAATGCCATCACATTGGGGAGTTAGTGCTTCAACATATGAATTAGGCTAAGGGGGGGACACAAACATCCAGTCCACAGCATGGCTCCTGCCTTCCTCCTTCCACAGTCCCTCAGTCTTCAAGCCAGCAGTGGCACGTTGAAGCCCCCTGGCACTTTGGATCTCTCTGTTCCCTTCTTCTGCCACCAGCCAGAGAAAGCTCCTGCTTCTAAGGGCCCATGTGATTAGATCACACCCACGTAGATAATTTCCCTATTTTAAGGTCATTTCTGCCATCCAACATGATCCTGGGACAATGTCATATTCAAGGTTCTGGGGATTAGGTCAAGATGTCTTTGGTGGGCAGTTTTATAATTTCTACCTACCGCATCATTTCTTGTAAAGAAAAAGTGAAAGAATCAAGATTTTTTTCATGAAAATATAATTTTATCATGTAATCACTATCACCTTATAGGATTATCATTAGACACCTCTGATATCAAGTATAAGAAAATGCATTGTATTAATAAATATAAAGCCCTTTAGGAATGATATCTCTTACAGACAGAGTGGAGGGTTGGAATGAGCACAGATTCACAGATCTGGAGTTTGAAATTCCCCTTCAACACTGGTCAATGACTTCCAACAAACATCCCTCTCCTCTGGGGGGCCTTATTAATTGCTGCCACTAGGTGTCACTTACACAGCTTGAGAGAAGAGCAGCTCCCTGAGGCTGTTTGGGACTGAGACCTGTGCAACCCCTGAGTTGCGGTTTCCAGAATGCGCAGTTCGTGGTCCTTGGGTGATTCAGAAGCCTGGAGTAACCTCCGGGAATCCGGCTCTTCCAAAGGTGTGAGCCACACATTTGATTTTGGAGAGGCTTTGCCATCAGTGCAAGTGGGGCGGTGGGGAGAGGGGCCTGCGATGCCTTTGTCGTGTTTTACGCCTCCTTCCCCAAGACACTGAGCCCTGGTTGGGGTTTTGGCCGGGAAGTGAAGTGCTTTCTCCCCCTGCCAGCCTCAGCAGTGTGGTTTGGCACCCTCAAGACAGGCGTGCATGGTATGAGCCAAAGCAAAACCCCATCGCAACCACTTTCAGGGTCCAAGGGGTAGTGGTGGGATTCTGTGTTGCAGAGGCACCTGTGAAACTCGGCTCTCGGGCCCTGTAGCATGGTCAGTGTTGTCACTCGCTGGGTCAAACGCATGAACTTTAGGCATAGGGACATGGCAGGAGGGGGCCAAGCTCCTGCAGAAGGTGACTTGCAAAAGACAACCCTTGCCAGAAAGAACTCTCTTCTGAAGGATGGACGATGCAGACTTAGAAAGAGACAGCATCTCTAAATGTGTGCTTATTATCTGTGGTGGCACAGTGAGCTCCCGTATGAGAGAGTGCGGGTTCATGCATGCCTTTGCAGCACCAGACCCTAATTACCTAAATTCTCTGGAAGTAATTACGCAGAGCCTTACAACCAATGCCACTGAGGAAAATGTGGGCTTCACAAGTTTAAAAGTTTATTTTATTAACTCATATCATCTCTGTACAGAAATCACTGAAGTTTCAACCACTTAATGTTAGATGGGATGTTTCAGTATTTGAAAAAAACACAGGAAAATGTAAAAGGTGAATTATAAGTGAAGTGATTTTTTTTTGTTGTTGTTACCATGGTTGATGAGAAGGTTGATCTTGAGACTTACTCGGAGAAGCTGTGGTCTGCAACCTTTTATGACTGTCTCAAAAAAGGGATTTAGAATATGAGGAAATAATAGGAAAACAAATTTTTGTTTGTTTTAAATCTGCCCAAGCAGCTAATGCAGTAAGTGAATGGAACAGTTACAGGCTGGGGAACAGTCACCGGCAGGCGTGCCTCCGCGACACAAGGGAGCAGGATCTGTGAACACCCCTCGGGGCCACAGGCTGACTTTCCCTGATCCCCTTGAGCTGCCTTGTTCTATGGTAGGGACCTGTTCTTTGGGCGAACAACTACTTCTCTTTGCCAGCGAGTCTCGGCTTATGTCCAGAGCATAGCGTCACACATCATCATCTGTGCATATGCCTATCCCTTTTTAACCGACTTTCTAATCAGACTCTTTCCTCAGAGAGCCTTGTTTCTGCTCAGCCATGCCAGGCCTGAGTACGTTTATTTTTTATATTAGAGATATATTGGGTGATGAGAGAGCTTTCCAGTACTTGCAAAGCAATAATGATAAACCATGGCATTTTCGAGTTTTTGCTGTGCGTTTTACAATCCTCACAATGACCCTTTGAGATAGATGCTGTCTCAGATTAGCACCCCACTGGAGAGATAGCTGAGACAGCTGAGGCACAGTCACATGGCGAGGTTGTAACCTAGCAGGATTGCCACCCGGGGCCGTGGCTCCAGCCCCTGTTCTCCGGGGCCTTCCAGGAAGTATGTGTTCCCCCGAGTCTGTGCGTGTAGCCCAGCTGAGTCCCTGTGACAGTGTTCGGGCACATGTCACAGGCTAGGGGCCCAAAAGCAAAGTCACTGGCTCTTCACTTGTGTGAGATAGACTCTCACCTTCGTGTCTTCTTTTTTTTTATTTTTTTTATTTTTTTATTTCAGCGTATTATGGGAGTACACATGTTTGGGTTACATATGTTGCCCTTCCCCACCCCCCAAGTCCGAGTTTCAAGTGTGTCCACCCCTCGGATGGTGCGCATTGCCCTCTTTGTGTATGCATATACCTGTCCCCTCCTCCCTCCCCTCCCCGCTGCCCGACATCCAATAGATGTTATTCTTATATGTGCACTTATGTGTTGATCAGTTAATACCAATTTGATGGTGAGTACATGTGGTGCTTGTTTTTCCATTCTTGGGATA